>JAQGAF010001133.1:0-35007 GCA_034687865.1 Kryphioiulus occultus | reverse complement strand
CCCCCTCCCCCGATGATGATTCATTGACAAAAATAAATTCAAATTGAGCGAATTGTTTTTATAAAAATTCACATAAGGTATATATTTTAGCCCATTTTTCTATCAAAAACATGAAAGATGTGAGAATTAGGTGATTACCATAGGTGAAAATGTTCTGGAAACTTTACTAGAAATACTGAATTTGAAGTTTGTGTTATAACGAATGAAAAATACTCACAATAGATCACAAATGATGGATCTTAACTCATCGCTTTTTCTGAGAGACTTCTTACTAATCAAAATTGTTGTGACAAAAAAATTCACCGATTTCCCTGATTTCCCCAGAAAATCCATAAAAGAATCGGGGTAGAGAAAAAACTAACTTGGGAGAGAAGAAATATTAGTTATGACTCTCTTCACAAAAAAACAGCAACATCTCAGAGCTATTCCTTTTATATTTTCGATAAGTTCTTAAAAAAGCTTCAAAGAAAACTTCTAGTTCCGTGTATAATGTCTGCGAGGCGGTCACATTTAATCGTGGACTATTGTAATAGACGAGCTAGCGGTTAGACAAGGTTTTTTGCTACTAGAAAATGTTTCATTTGTTAAAACATAGGACAAAAAATACAGTCCCTAAAGAATTTGAAGAAGTGTAATACGAATACCGCCAACGAAGTTTCCACGACGGCAGTTAAATTACTTTTATTGAAGTTATGTAATGAGATAGTGCACCTGAATAACAAGAATAAAACAAAATCCGCGTAGGAGATAAAAAAAAAACAGATTAGGTCCCTAGCGGAAAACAAAAGATAATTTGAAAGACTGAAAACAACAATTGAATTCAATTTGTATGTATACAGAATCTTACAAAACTATTTATGAAACTGATAAATTTTTCATGTTATATAGCCATTTTTCATTACCGATTTTCAGCACCACGACATACGTTGACAAATTTAAATATGCAGGTATGAACTTCCCATGCATGAAATGCGGCTTGTACATGTATATTCTAGAAGTGCAAATTGCACTCATGAAGCTGCACCAAAACAGTGCATTAAATACGTCCCAATGGCTTAGGCTATAAATGAATGACTCCACCCATGATCTACTCTGTTTTGCAGTGAAGGACACCACCCTAAAAGGCATCAATTAACAGCAACTTTTATAAGCCAGCGCATTAATATTTTCACTTTTTTGCAAATGTGGACCATATGCGTTAATTGATAGTGCGTTTAATGTTTAGTCATTACGACATAACCTCTAACCTTTACTTTTACATTTTACAGTACGCAGCTTCACTAATTGTCACGATAAATAGTCAAAATCTGCATAAGAGCAAGGGTATCACATCAATATCTACAAACATTTGCAGGTGGTGATTCCTGATTAATGGTGCATACCTAGTACCTGTAGTCTACTTCATTGGAAATGCACGAATTTTTGTATTCTACATGTACATGTATAAACATGTTTTACCGTAATAAACAGTTTTCATAACCTCACGACAAGATTTTTTTTTTAAACTCGGGCAAAATCTTTTCACTACTTCAAAATTTCAATATTTTCTGCATTTTACATTCTAACATACCGTACGTTTCCGGACATTCATGCTATGGTGCTTCACTTCCCTTTATACATGTAGCAATCACAATTAAATGGAGCATAACCAAACAGAAATTACGACATGCACCAAACTGTGTAATAAAACCTGCTTATGCATGCCGAGCTCGTCCGACTATTAAAAACTGTCTAATTAATTTGGAAAACAGAAAGTACAGAGCCATGCGACTTTGTAATCATAATAAATTGTTCGTACGCTTGTCTAATAGAACGGAGAGGCAGTGGAATGTAGAACGACTTCAAAACGCACCTGGTCTTTGTTTCAATCTTCAAAATACATGTGTATCTTACGGAGCTTCACGGTTTATTTTTTTAGCTTTAATAATTTTGCATGACAAATGCATATGCTTGCAACGAAACGTCGTCGCTCAGTCTATAAGCCTATAAGTTATTTAGGTTACTTCAAACCTAACTCGTGCCTACATTTTGAGTTGGATAACGTGAAAACAACTAAATGCATTTGCTTTTAATACTGCATGAACAAGGCGTATAAAAAAACGAAAATTATCTCAACCAACAAGAATTCATGGTTTAGTGACCCCTGTTGATACAGCGATTAAAATCTATGGTTATGCAGTGGGAAAAGCATTTGAAAATTTGAGGTAATTCCAATTATGATCATACACTCAATGAGTGCGGGGTGCATTTTATAATTTACGAGAAAAGGGATGATTTGAAACAAATAGGAAACGAGTATGTGCAGACCTAAAACTAAAATTTTTGATTTCATAAACCAAATATTGTTGACAAATTGAAGGTGCTCAAATGATTTATTCTTATTTTTCAACGTCAACTTTCGTCACCTTATTGTCCACTTGTTGTACTGTACGATTACAAAAGTATACCCCATGTCCTTCGTTTTTCTCCTTCAAATGACAACGCTGTACTGAAAGATTTGAATGATTCAGTAAGATTTGGCCAGGACAAGGGTGTTGCAACGATGATTTATGGATTTGAAAAGCGTATTTTTCAGAGTTACAAAAACAGCATTCGGATAATGCTCTCAATGCTAATAATATGAATCCTATTTGAAAATATAAGATCCAACCAACACTGATGCATGCCGGTTTTTATCGAGCTGATACCGGATGTCGAAAGTCATCTTTTTCAACTGGAGGATTTCCCGAGCTTCCTGCAGTTTCAGATTTCTATTCTTAGGTTAAAAATGGGTAAATAACAGGATGAATGGATGATGAAATTCGATGAACGTATATACGCATACAGTTGTTTGCTTTTACATGTACATGTATTTGCTTTCAATTACTTCAAAGCTAGATCAACGTATCAACGAATCTCAATAAGTCATAAAATTCTGATAAGTTGATGTGACGGCATCTTAGTGACTTTTAATAACATAACCATCGAAGCTAAGGGGAATTTTAGGTGTAATAAAAACGGCACAAATGGTCAGTTGTAATGTTAATGTCATCGTCGTTCTCCACTTGAGCGTGGTCTTGTTATTGTTCGAACAACAAAGTAAAAAAAACTTCCAACCCATATCGCGATAGCTCATTCTTCCATGAACAGAACAAGTTCTGGTTAAATGATTCTTGTGTATATTGTGTGAACCGACTGCAAACCGGGGCGACATTTTCATATCGAGAAGGAATGCAACGATTGGAAAATTGTTTTGGAAATACAGTCAATTAACTGAAAATTATTATCCAGGAAATAAAAACGAAAAATCCGTCGTTCCCAAGGCAAATAAATTGTCTTGTTAGAAAGAAAAATGTTGTTTCTGCTTGAAAAAAAACCTTTTTCAACTGAATGACCAATATACATGTAAATGTACCATACCATCTGAATGGTGGAATTCAATGAAAAAGATGGAATTCATTTACATTAATTAAAATGGATGTAATATATTGCTATTGTACAGATACGGTATGGACTGACACTTTCATATTTTAATAATGTTCAATTAAGTTTCTTGCGATCAGTTATGATTATAAAAGGTGAATCATTCTTTAAATTGTAAGGAATAACAACTAACAGATAAACAGACAACCAGATAACAAACATATACAAGCAATTTTAAAACTTAAAACAGGGTTCTGACAGCTTTAGTAAAAAAATCCCTTGACTTTCCCAGGTTTCTCAGGGTAAAATTGTTATTTTCCCCTGACCTTTAGAGTTTCTCCATCGACTAATATAAAGTAAAAAGAAGCTGCTCTTCAATATAAGAATTTTAACCAATATGACTGCAGCTGATTAGAACGACAATAACTGAATTCGAATAATAAAGAATTTTACACAACATCAAAGTAACTATATGTAGAAATGCACTTTTTTAATTTGGAATACAGTTTAGACCTACTCCGATGCAAGGAATTTACAGAATTTTAATTTGGCAAATTTCGTCATTGTCGTACTGAAGCCACTGAAGCCAAATACAGTAGAAGGACTTGATCAGCCATATTGGGGGTTTCTTTCATTGTGCAAGGGGCTATTTTGTCCTGTTTTCCATTCCAAGTTTTCCGAGGATTCCCAGGTTCTGTGGTAATCCAAATTAAAATGACACATGTCAACAGCTGGTGGAAGCTTATGATGCAAAACAGCCTTTTCTCCATCTTCTAAGTTTTTTGGTTTAGCCTAGCCAACCACTATTGCTAAAGACCATGCCTAGAAATTGGGAAAGTTTTCTATTTGCAAATCTAGAGAACACTGCTTTCGTTATAATAGACGATTCATGCTTTAACATGGTAAGATCATCATATTTTATTGTCAATGTTCCTGAAAACTAACAATATCACTCAAGTCACCTTCGTCATTAATGATCCCACCCAATCCACATTATCTTTTCCTTAAAACTTGAACGTCGTTTATGATCAACCCGGTTTAGTAAGAAAACGCCATTTAGGAAAAAAATACGACTCGCAGTCTGAATCCTTACTTTTCAATCACCAGTAAAGATAAGAGAGGCATAGTGTCGTCGATGGCAGATCGGAACGAGCAAATAAAAGTTAGAAACCTTTCGAGGATTAGCTATAATACATTGTAGGCGTTGACTACAGAGACAAAAATCCCCACGCACACCCCCTAGCGTTAGTTCCCTCTTAGGATATAATCGAGAGAGCAAGTAACGAGCATAGTCGCAAAATGCCACCATTACGTCATCATAGCAGTGAGGTATGGCGTAGCTCAATCTGATATTAAGATGTCGGTGTGACCATTAGAACCTTTAAACACCAGGAATGGATACCCAGCTGACGTTGAGGGGAATTCGATGATGGAAAACGCCATTTCGCTCAGGTTCATCTTCCAGATTGCTTTCGAGTCGGTCCACTTTCTAATTGGGAGTTTCAGAAATTTAGTGGATGTTTCAGATTACCGGAATTACACGAAATGAAGCATTAAATGATATTGGCGCATAATTGTCATGAAAAATGTAAGGGATCGTCAATAGGAGAACTGCAGAAAAGCTTTTAGGGAAATTAAATTCGAGCAGTAACTGATGGGGATAAGATACTGAAATGCGAGGCTGATGAATAAACAAAAGTATGATCGATTCGAGTTTAAAAGCGACCATTCGTACAAGATTAAGCAATCTTGTTCGTTTCAATTCCGAGAAAATTAATGATGGAATAATTGTATCAATGGAGTGCCGTACGTAGGATTTTATTTCGGGGGGTGCAGAACCACATTCCTATGAAAAAATTTCGGAAATTTTTTTTGTGTAGAGAAAATTACTATATCAAAAAGTGAAAATTTCGGGAGGGGCTGCAGCCCCCCAGCCCCTACCCCCCTTGGGTACGGCACTGTCTCAATGGGATACTTTATTTCACAATTATTACTCTGTCAGTATATGGCTATACTTCGGAATATGCCCTGCTGCTGCCTTGTGTAAGCACAGACACTATGAGAAAGTGGGCTTCTTCTAACGGTTTGTAGGCTGGCAGTGGCTGCCTACGCTTAGGGCAGGCAACATAAAGGAATGATATTTTGGTAATGTTGGTAATGGATAAACACAAATAAGCAAAAGCATACACAAGATAAATTACGACAATTAGGACAGGTGTCAATTTTGCCTACTAGACAAGTAGGGTCAAAATATGCATTCCGTAGCAAATGCCATTTTATTTCTAACTTCGGTATAACCGCTATTTTGTGGGGGTCGTAAAATCACCGACAACATACTGTAAAAGATCAAGTTAATACATGCAAAGTCATAATATTTTGTTAGAAACACGTGTTTCTGTTATAGGAAATAACATCCTCAAATACACCACGGGTGATTTCAAACACGTACGTTTAATTTTATGAGCAATTGATGGTATATAATATTGCACAACATATATAGTACGTACGTGTTTCCAGTTAAGAGTGCTCAATTTCACTCTGCCCTCTATCGGCATTATAGAGCCGATTTACTACTGGTACCTCAATTACCTCTAGTACCTCTAAAAAAATTGGCTATATAGGATTCTTCATATTATGAAATGGTCTCATAATGTGCAACTATAGGCTGTTTCACCATTATTTTAAAAATTTACCAAGAAAATGACGTCTATAATAGTTGCTATAAAAACACAAATTTAGGCGCAAAATTTAAAATCGCACATGCATATATTTCAATTTGTGCACCTGCTAGTCTGAGCACGTGCTATCATAGCTGCACAAGTGTGCGTATTGATACATATCAAACAAGTGATCAAGTTCATAAACGGCGACTAGCGGACAGAGTGAAATCTAGCATTCTTAACCTGAAACGTACTAGAGTGTATCCGTGTATTTATTTCAGAGAAGTTCGTGGGTAGACCCTATGGCAATGTACAGTACAGTTCAAAAACTCGAAAAACGCCAACGATTCCAAATGTCAAAGGCCCACCAAATTTGAAAACAACTTATCCGTTGAGCAATATTGCCAGCATGTTTGTAAAGCTTCATTTCTTCGTTTAGCCACACTGAAGGATATCCCGAACAAGCTTAACCTACAGTATACTAGTTTTTTCTGCTACCATGCCATGAGCGAATGCTAAGGGAAATGTTTCCGAACAACAAACCTCACTAGACTCAACTCGACTGATATGCATGACAGCAGTAGTAGATGAAGCTTTTGATCGACAACATCCAATAAGCATTCCCCAGACAATTGCAGCGCTGAGCCCTAAGGTCATCCACATTGTGATTGCTTCATGGTTCAAGGATTTAGGCTCGGAAAGTGGTTCGGCACGAGGATGATGGCGTTGTGGATGCTGTAGCCTGCGGGGGCCTATGGCGACTGACTGGCATGTTTGCCAAGATATCCAGATCTGTAGTGCACATCTGGCAACGGCATAGAAATTGTCATCAATCATTCCCCTAACCATTTAAGATCCACCTTTTATAGCTGAGGGAAAACCAAACGCTAGCGAAAACTTGAGCGCGCAATCTCTAATGGAAACTCTTGTTTGATCTGAAGAGATCTTGGATAGGATTAAAAACTTAGTGCTGGCCAAAACGGCATAAAAAACGAATGAAAGATGGCGTATATGGAACACAGGATTTCATAGGGCGGACGAAAATTGTATATACGGTCATAACACAAAACAGCAGCCTCATTGGATGGCTTCTTACAAACCAAAAAACACTACCAGACGGATTATCCATTTCAAGACGAGACTCTGATAAATTAAACTGTGCACTCAAGAGTTTTTGGTAAAGGTATAGATCATTTTTTCCGGTGCGCAAGTTACTACAGGTAAACTTCGATTGTCCGACGTGCAATCATACAGAGCAGTTACCACTACAGACCAAGCATCCATAAAGATCTAAAACAGCACAAACTGACAGACTTTTTTAAGTAAATACAGTTACTGCGTTATCCGGCTATTCAAATATACCCCTCACCCGCGGTCCCGACCCCTAGCGGATAATCGAAGTTTTACTGCACTTACACACAGGTTTCATTCAATATGAATAAAACTATTGGTAAGCCACTAAGCCTACATCGGGCCAATCAAAGGAAGGTTTTTTTCTCCAAACTCCTAGTCTGATGTTTAGGAAAGGAAGGCACGAACAATCACGTGGGATGATGTGAATAAATTTAAGTAACGCATTTACTCGCATCAGGTGAACAATTTAGATGTTCGAAACGTATACCAGATAAGTTAACGCCCTTGAGTTGAAGTTAAATTGAAATCCAAGCCATGCCGAAAGTTCTTCGCATCCAAAATTGTCCAGTGTAGATAATTGAAAAATTAGGTGATTAGCAAACGATATAAGAGTCAGCAAATGCTTCAATTCGACTGAACTAAGTATTAGTAAGCGAATTCCAATGTATCCTGCCTGCCAAACTGAGCATGTGTTCTCTATGTTCATGGATCCGGAATTATTCTCAAGATGCCCTATATCACTATACGGTATATTCCAATATGATTCTGAGTTCAGTAACTAGTGCTCCTTCAACCTTTATTTAAAATGCAACCTTTATTTACCTCGCTTCGATCTGTTTAACTTTCTAGATTTTCACCAGGTTTACTCAAATCGGAACATCCATCATCCAACAGCTCAATGCAAGCGGACAAAGGCAAGCTCATGCACCATCTTGTTCAGACTGACGAGAACCAGGGTTCATACGTCATGTACACGTCAATATTGGTGCCGTAAGCCTATTTCGAAGTTGCATAAAAGCATGCTGGGTGGATAAATGCCCTTCTATTTTCAATTATGAGGACGACAGGTGCGCTGAACAATCGAATATTATCAATGATGGACCACAAAGTATGGAACATCAACTAACCATGCAATTGACAGGGTCACATTGACTCGGAATCACCAACTTTTGATACAAGGTCAATCTTGACACTATCAGAACGTGGAGTATCCTGGGGATTACTTTTATTCCTTTTTTGACGTTTTTGTGGAATCAAGTATTTACAGTCCAATCTAGCATCATCTCGCCCACGCTGGACCTCTTCAAATCGAGAATGTTTTTATTATTGTTTAAATTCCGAATGATGCATTGTGCATCCACATAAGTTTTTTTTCCTAATCATACGACCAGTTAGGGTTCCTTATAGATCATCGTCAAACGGCTACAGCGTCAGTGTAATGTGTAGGAGAGAGGGTCAAGTTGAAATCGTATCTACAAGTTTTATCAAAATAGCAATTAAAGGTTATGCGCAAACACTGTAGGTTCTAAATGGATATGCCAAGACTACTCATAGTTTTTTAACTAAATATGTTTGCTTTAAAATAAGATTTTGCAACAGGAATAGGAGGACTATAGTTCACGTTCTGACCGATATCGATGGTGTGTTTGCGCACCAGATATTTGAGAACATTAAATCATTACCCATAAGCAACTTATGCTTGAAAGTGTTTCATAAACACCAAACTAAAAAAGAAAACAAAAATATTGGTGTACATTTTTCTTAGATTATTTCAACGTTTTCCCCGTACTTTTAAATTTATGAATGGATTCTTTTAGCCAGTAAAACTCCCAACAAGATTCATTCTGTCTCACATACTGCAATAATGTACCCAAACAATATTTTTCTCAAATCAAACGTATTTGTTTCAATATTGGTCTACATGTAGCTAAAGGCAAGCTTAAATGAAGATATGAATGTAGCAGGCTGTGATGATCTTAAATAAAGTACAATATACTTTTATATGTAGATGCATACAACGCATATGGAGGGGGTGTCATCATTAAAATTATGACTGATAAATAACTTCAAAATTGGCAAGTCATAGCCCTATCAATTGCCAACGTCACGGTCTGGCAAAAATACGCTTAAAGTTGAAGTCGAGCCAGATTTCTTAATGGATGTGAGAAACAAGTATTAATTGATAGCGGATCAATTTAGTAAACAAAAGTGTTTACACTAGCTGGATAAGCCTGTAAAAGTACAGCTATAATCAGCTGTTAACACCCTATACGGGTCTGTATGTTGTTTAAAAAACACCATAATGTGTCAGATTGGATAAAATGCTGAAACTATTTGCCAATCTACTGTATCTGTAGATTCCAGTTTGACATTTTCCAACTCAATCGTTGGTTTGAGAGTTAATTTTCGTATACTTTTAGCATATTTAAATATGCGATTCTTTACGACAAAAAAACCTACATGTACTTCTTCTGTTTATTTCGTAAGAAGAGCAATGCGTACGCACTTTCATTAGCTAAAGCGTGTTTTGCATGCATGTAGACATTTATTGCTATTTTTGCGATCATATAAAAGCTACAAAGTAGTCCATTCACGGTTAATGCCATGTTTTATCTTGACAACGTCAATCAACATGACGCGAACATGTGCGAACATGTGCAATGCTAAGTAATAAATCAATTAATGTTTATATTCATAACGTTTTAATTTGTTTTGTTTGCGCTGTTTTATGTGTTTTTAATTTGAAGTAAATATGCTGTGACAGCAAAATGCTTTTGATCACACACCCATACAGTAAACATGTTAAGTTATTGTGGCAATCGATAGAATACGCTTTAAACCAATCATACCGGTATATTGTATATTCGTTTACAAGTTTTGGCTTATTGTAGAAAAGACGAGTTATTTGCATCCCATGTGCAAAACCCAAATTTCTAAAACACCTCAAGGAAAATGAAGGCCATTTAGACAAGACCTTCTAAGAAAAAACGAGAGAACGAGGGGAAAAATGTATCAGAAGAAAGTGCAAACAAAGTGCGTTAGCAATCTAAATAAACAGAATATTTTATAGTGAAATTCAACAGAATCTATACTAACCCGACCAGCTTCTCAACATGAAATAAAATGACGTACATGTATTTGACGCTCAAGCTTAATGGAGAAGGTTCGAAATTCTGGGATTTGTAACTCATATTCTGAGATTGCTTTCCAGATTTACAAGTATTATGTGTGTTCTACACTAACACATGTACAGTACGTGATCCCACTCTCCATGCACTGCAGAAACGCCACCATCTGCATGTACACCAGTTTGACGTTGTTCAAAAATGCCATCAGCTGGCAGTTCCAGAGATTCCTTCAACATTTACGAAACGGCTATACACCTGTACGTTGGATTACGGCGAAAAAATATATGCAAGCGATAAATAGGTAGCTCACCTGTTGATATATAAGACGCACTTTTTTCCAACCGATATAAGTCGATTTACGTTACGCTGTTTAAGGAGTTGCAGCGGCGGGTAAGCTCGAAGCTATTTGGCACAAAACAGCGGCGAATTTTCAGCCTTTTTTCGTATGGGCGCTGAGTAGAAATCTTTCAATTGTGGAGGCGAAAAAGACGAGGTTGAATGCAACGGGAAAGCTCTTCTCGGCCACATTCGTCGTAATAAGGACCATGCCGAATGCGAGCAACGAGTCTTCGATGAAATTGAAAAATTCGATCAAAAATACACGCGCGCCTATGACGAAGAAACTTGTTGAGAAAAGTCCATTTGGAAAAATTTTTCAAAATTCAAAAACCATTCGCGGAATATTCGCGGAAATATGGGCACCCTGAAGCAAGCTGCCCGGAAGACTCCCCCGAGTCCATCTTTCGGAAAAAGCGTCGAAAACAGGCGATAAAGTGCTAGAATATGGAAAGGGCGTGGTGTACCCTCTGGTATTTCCAACGTGCAGCGTCGCAAAAAACGAGGCCTATGCGAAAATTGTCAAAAATAGTCGGGGGTTTGGCGTAGTTTTCGGTGTCGAAAATCTGCAAATCTCTTCGCATTCAATTCATTGGTAGCCCGGGACGCAGGAATGCCGAAAGGCTTCCATCTCGAATAGCACCGGGGTTGAAAGCCGAGTTGAAAGAGGTCGGCCACGTGACGGCATGCTGGTTTTTTGGATGAACTTTCAGCGAAAAACACGTCCAAATACCTGCGAAATATATCCTGTCTCGGGTCGAGACGACGAGCTGACACCGTGAAAATGCAGCGTGTCCTTCGCTCATGAAGCAAAAAGGATTTACGAGATGCTTTTGCTACGCTTTTTGGTGATTTCTGCTTTTAGGTGAAGCTGCACTAAGCGATGGAGGAAGCGCCAGCTAGCAGCAGCACCAACGAGCTAGCGTCGAGAAAGAGCAACACATTAAACGTAGGTAGGGGAAGAAGACTGAAGAGAGAGAGGTAAATGTAATGTATCAGCGATGACGAAATGGAGGGATTAGGGACAGCTGTTCAATGGCTGGATATTACGATGGGGACAGGGATTTACAAGACCACGAGCCTCAGCGCAGAAGAACCGAACGTTCATCCTGGCGTGGATTTTATTACTCCGGGACTGGTCGACTGGAGCCTCACGTACTTGTATAGCAACAGGCTCGCTGACAGTCATGTGGCGCCTTTTGACGGATGTGACCACAGATGGCGTTTTCAGTCGCCCACGCATTCGAGCGACCCCAGCGTCGTCTCTCACAAATGCAAAACGACACGCTGATGGGGTTCGGAAATATATTTCGAGACACATTCCAACTGAGGTATTGACATTTACGTGAACAGTAAAATACCTTCTTGAATAACTTGTATTTAAAGTCAACCAAATGTGACGAGCATTTGAAGAATATCGTCGAAGTTCAAGTGCAGCGCTTAATCCATGTGCAAAACCTATTGGTATACTGTACAACTGTATAACAAATATCTTAATCCTTGGTTGCTTGCGCATGACTTTTGAGAAGGTTCCCCAGGTTAACATTTTTATTTTTCCCTGATCTTTAGAGTTTTCCCATCGGTCAATATCAAGTAAAAAAGAACCTGTCCTTTAAATATATATAATGGTTTTTTTTAATCAAGATGGTCATTGACTAGGACAATAATTATGGAATTTGTATAATAAAAGGAATTCACACAACGTCAAAGTATTAATGCATCCTTTTAATTTGTATGTTTGATTAGAAACACTAAGATGCTCGCAATTAACCTGAATTTGCCAAATTTCGATATTGCCTTAATGAAGTCAAATAGAAGAAACCAATCTGTTATATTGAGGTTTTCTTTCACTGTGTATAAAGGGCAACATGTTGCACGCATGTTACACGCCGTACTAGATATATAAAATTCCTTCTGGATCCCAACTTTTTTGAATTTTTATTTAAATTCCCCTGACTTTCCCTGGTTTTTCTGGATTTTCAGGTTCTGTGGGAACAATTGAGTTACATGGCTCACGCACCATTTAAAAATGCATGGCAATACAAAACATACTACAGAATACATTTGTTAAACAAACATAAGAACTGCAATTGATTTAAGAAGGACCTTGGTTCAGCCATGAAGGTGTGAAGGACTAATTCATCGCAGCAAAGGACGGAAACTGGATTCTACATTACAGTACGCGGAATAAGTTTATAAATGATAATTGATAAAGATATGTTGACCTAATAGATTTCATAATGACAGGTAATAATTACACCAACGTTAGTCCTGTATTAAGTTAGAAAAACAAAACTGTTATGGCAGCGAACATAAAACTTGGTTTGAAGCTAATCTTTCATTCGTGAAGGTGCGATAGAGCGTGTCTACATTAACATAAATTCGACAAAGCCAGAACCCTTAGGACATATGTGGAGTGGTAAACATTAACAAGAGCAAGTAAACAAGTCTACTGTATATTGTGAGTTCTATTGTATCAACGTTCGCAGTTGAGTTACATGGATCAATATTCCGAAGATGCCCCATAGTATCCAAATTATGGGCTCGGTGACTGTGACAAAACGTGTTTCCAACAAGTAACATATAGGGCGTGCTATTCTAGCATGAGTCGCTTTATGATGACTGTCTGAACAATTTCCAACTGTCTTTGATTGTAAAAATCACGACTTAATATTATGCGATGTATAAAATATAACTTGGATTCGAACGCTTGAATCTGCAAGTTAAAGGTTATCAATTTAAAGGTTACCGGTTTAGTCGTACCGGATGAGCGAATGGCTACATTTTCGACAAAGAAGTGCGACAAGTTTGATTCCAGTTTATGTGACTTTACATAATTTGTTTCACAGTGCAAGGTACTAAAAGCTATTTCAGGACTAATATTTTAGCGTTACATCCCTATTATATTATGCGAGCACTAGGTATAAGTGCATGCACTACTAATGTTTTATTGCCGCCACAATATTGTACTGTACACTGTACTTGCAATATCATTTCAAATTTCATAAATGATGCAATATAAAAAGGACGTAAAACTGGGGATGGGATAAGCCCGTTCAAGTTCCGCGAAGGCAATTCCTATGGAATCAGGGAACATGCTAATGCATTTCCCTCGAACACGGTAATAAAACAAGTGAGTTGATTTTATATAAGGGTAGACCTATACTTGAATGCCAAAGCCATTATGCAAGAAATGCATCAAAACGGATTAGCCAAAATTACCGTTACTAAATCTCATATTTTCAATCTAGCCAATTTCAGTTATATTTGTAAATTTGCAAAAGTATTCGAATCTGGCAACTTCGAACAAGTACTTAATCCTCCTTGGCCAGAGTGATGTTTTTGATAATACATGTAACAACGTTAGTCAAACAAAGCATAAACGAAGGCCCAAGTTTTTGAGGCTGTACGCAAAAATGGAAAATTCGCTTTGCAATATTTTGAATAAATTATAGAATCGATTACCTCAGGCAGGAATGATACAATTTCCAGTACAAATTTTACTACCTTCAGAATGAATCGGGGTTCCCACAGCTTTAATACCATAATGACGACAATTACTGAATTTGAATAATAAAGGATTTCACACAACATCGAAGTACATGTATTAATGCACTTGTTAATTTGGAATTTTTTAATTAGGCGTTCTCAGATAATCGGAATTGATATTAATTTGGCAAATTTCGACTCTGCAATAGTGTGGTTTTCTCTCATTGTGCAAAGGGCCACTTCACCTGAGAAACATATTTCACATCTTAATGGATATACGATATAAATTCTAGATTGAAATTATAATTAAAAGTTAGGAAATCCCCTGATTTTTTGAAAAAATTCAAAATTCTTCTGAATTTCCCAGGTTCCCCAGGACTTCCAGGTTATGAGGGACCCCTGATGAATTTTCCAAAGATTTGGGCGTGCGTAGGTTAAATGGCTTTACCTGCAATGTAATGTCATATTTAGCCTATTAATGCAAAACGTGTTGTCATAAAATATATAGATGTTGAAAATGACAGGATACTGCTGGATGTCGCGGCAGTTTTGCACATCAGCACGTGGAGTGCATAAATGACGTCAGAGATTTCAAATGGGGCTCCTGATGCTCATTTATTTCCAGCATTCGACAATGTCACTTAGCCTTGGCCTATGCTCGCAACAGTCCAAAATCGACATTTTGCTCGTATATCAGGCTGAGCCATAGCATTCAGGGATAATGACCAATAAAGCACGCGGCTATAAATAGCCCTCAATGGCATCCATAATAACAATAATAATGATATGGTGAAAGAGATAAAAATGAAGGAAAAACTAAAATAAACCCTCGAAGAGAGACCAGTTGGAAAATCCACTCGATGTGAAGCAGGTCCCACAATGCATCGCGAGATCGTCCAAATTTAAGCATTTTCCCAAAGTGAAAGAGGGAAAACTCCAAGAAATCTCCAGATTAGCAATTTTCTATTGATTGCTCTGTCCTAGATGTTACGGCACTCTCAGGTACACTTAAATGTACATTTAGTAATACAAATTATCCGCATGGCTTGGCTCCAAACACAAATTGAAACAGGATACGAGGGTGGCTGCCATTCTTAAATATCTATTTCCACGTCAGCGGAGCAATTATTACTCATCTTTCAAATTGAAAACAATAACTTGGTAACATCGAGGGCTAAATGCCAAGGCACGCGACTAAGAAAATCAACATTACCAATTCCCAAACCTCTGACACTATCATGGTAACGACCAGAAAACATTTCCGCAAAAAAAATCAAAAGTCTTGCTTAGCGACCAGAAGACGGTATCGATTGATCAAATAAACCCTGAAAGGATTATAGAATCTATACGCTATCACGTGCACGTCCTATACATGTATATCGTCCGCATCACGTAGCAACCGGGGTTACCATGGGGTAGCCATTCTGTAGAGAGGACAACCATATCAGGACACCATTCTATAAACTTAAGAAACTAAAATTTTCCTAAGGATGAAGAATTAACCACTGCTTGTCGATTAAACAATATACATGTACATGAAATTAATATCAGATAATATTGAGCGAAGTGATATTGAGCAGCGATTGCCAACTCGGTGTACTTTTGTGAAGCAACAACAGCAGTAATGAAATTTAATATCGGGGTCCAGGATTTTGCTTGCCCGATCCAATTTTTTCATGTTAGAATTCTCAACATGCATGTACATGTATAAGGTGTTCGAGGGTGTCCAAAAACTCAGAAATCAAGGTAATTCTACATCTATACCGACTAATAATACTGTACATGTATGTGCTCCACGTATCATGACTCTCTATGCATGCCAGAGCAGGTGCATGAAACAGCAAAACTTCGTTCACAAATTTTCGAGCGTTATGTATAACCTACCAAACAGATAGTAGGATTTGCGATAAGATTACTGGATGCAAGTACGAATTCGGAAGTATTCAAATCTTACATACTGTAAAAACAAACGCATTAGTGAAAAGTAAGTATTCCCACGATAGGAACCACGTCCAATTACGCTTCAATCGCATAATTCGGGCATTTACATTTATTATTTCATTTATGTATAATAAAACATTTTTCAACAAAAAAGTTGATTTACGCGGGGCAACGTAATGCATATATTATTTAATTTTCTGTCTTTATTGCTTTAGGCGCCACTTGGGTCTACGTGCACTAAATTCTAATTTCGTTTTTTTTTCGGATTTGAAGGATTTTCACCATGCTTCGTTAGATTTATTTCTCTGTGTTTACGGTTTTTATTGTTATACTTTTTTTTTCTTCAATGTGTACTTCCTAAATTACTCGCAGGCTACGCGCATCTTGATGGCTAAAATGAATGTAGGTCCGCTTTCAAAATGGCGACATTAGTACCAAAAACGCATGGCTGCCCAAGCATGCTCAACTTTAATGGACACGAGTTTCACTTGTCTCTCAAGATTGGTGGTTGCGAATGCACGATTGTTGCGCCCATCGAGAATTTGTTAACAAATACGGAAGGCATGCAGCCTCATGAATTTTTAAGGCTAGGAAGAAATGAAAACACCCATTCAATTTAGTGAGCTATCGGCCTATGAAACGAAGCGTTTTCCAGGCTCGCAACAAGGTCAAGCAACAGCAAAGATTCTGATTACTTGAAAAGTTCGAGATTAAAAATGGATGAGTATGAGCTGAGATAAAACATTGGGCTGGGAGTGGGTGGAGTTATAATTAGGCGAGCAAAACGCATCGTAATCATGGCCTCGGTTTGAAATTTTAGAGGAAAATAAAACAAGTTGAACTTCCTGGGAGGTGACTGTCGTCAGCATAATGCTTTTATTTCTTTTTACAACTAACTAAACTAAGCACCATTGTTAGAAATGCTATAGGAAACAATAGGTTTCAAAGGAGAACTTCCATGCTTGAGCACCCGAAAAATGCACGCTGCAATTGCCCAAGCTTCTCAGTCATACCCATTTAGATTACAAGAAACACTGCTTTGTTTGGGCGTGAAAACAGCAATGAAATTTCCACAGGCAAACAAGAAATTTCGGAAAGCTGAAAATCCAATTTTCCCATCTAATCAAACAAATATGCAAAATTGGATTGAGCATGAGCTTTACAATCGAATAACCATATAACAAGTCCTTTGGATCATTATTATATTTTACAATTCATTCGATTTGGCCAGGTTTCTGATCAAAATTAGCGGATCAACAAAAATGCTCTTTTTGTGGGATTCCAATGCGTGAATTTCTGCACTGTCCAATCTAGGGAAATAAACATACATGTAAAGCAATAAGACGAATAGCCACTCTTTCATCAGCAAGTAATCTTGGCTGGGCAGCTTGCAAATTGTTTTGCTAACTTCCTAACCTAATCTAACCTATCACAACTAATAGGCATAGGTTAGGTCAGTTTAGGTCACGTTAAGTTTTATTACAATGGATCTTTGATTCGCAACTTGCCCCACAAAGCTTATGAGCTGTTAGGAGAAGCCCACTTTTTATAGGTGTGCATACAGATACATGTACAGTATATCCTACTAATTCCGTGTAATGACGTAGATCCGGTCAAGATAACGGAGGATTACCTTGTGCATGTAATTCAATTAACTCAAGTATTTCATTTAACTGACACCGTCCCTTGAATAGTGGAATATGAGAAGACCTTTTGAGGATATTCAGATGGGTGGTCAATTGCATAAAACGATGCACGCTGTACCGTTCTGTATGCTACATGTACATGTATATTGGCGTGCAATACTACATGTACAGTATATTATCACCTCACCATACTGTGTATGTCTGGTATGAGGTAGCTGCGCAATAAACAATGAGACCGGCTTCAAAAATAGGATTTGCACGTACGTGTTCAACTTGGCGCTGCCATTTTTTAACTTTATACAGTGTAAACACCGCAAGCGGATCTGGCGCTGCTTTACGACTCAAACGAAAATGGGGGATGCCATAATAGTTTGTACAAAGGTTCCCTGGTTCCACACTGATCAGATTCCCTCGATTTTGCAATGCCGCCGACGCGATTCTAATGCGAATTTACTAAGAAAGCATTATTTTGGTAAAACCCAAATAATGTGTGTGAGTCTGTCTACTTCTTGCATCTTATGCTCAACAACATGGCAAATAAATGACAAAAGACGCTTTTACGACCTGTATCTGCGAAATGAGGGTAATCGAGGATTTCCTAAAGTCATTTTGATGACCATTTAAAAAGGAAAAGCAGTTCGGATACCAGAAATGACGTCAATGGTCAAGGTTAACGAAGGCAGACGTTTTGCCCTCAAGTTTGAGCAATCTGACGAGAGATTTGCTAAAGATGCAGAGTCAACGGCGGGGTCAACCTTTGGCAGAACCAACTGAATTTCAGAATTTGGTGATTTTAATATATACATGTAGATATTAGATAGCAATTCATGTAATTGAATTATCGCTTTGTTTAATTATCGCTACACCCTAAATAATTTGGAGTCCTAATCGCCATATACATGTACCTAAAATCCTCCAGGTTTTGCATGCTGTTGGGCGTCTTAAATAAACATGGTCGAAACGTAACAGCCTTGAAGTTTCCTTAAGGCGCGTTTACACTACATGACAAACCGTGTTACATTGCAAAGTTATACAACTTGTTTGAAAATAATAAGAAAAAATGTTATTTAACGTCGCGATTAGAAGATCACATAATCGAGCGGATGTTGTACATGTACAGTATAAGAAGTTGTCAACAGAGTTAAAAACTAATGTGTTCCTGTATAGTGTAAACACACCTTTAGAAGAACTGTTGCCAACCGTGTTCGACATTCTTCCTCGCCTATTATATTCTGTAGGCCTATTTGTATTATCGATACATGTAATAAGAATGTTTATCATAACGAGATTCCCATGTCCATTGAAAACAAAACAAATGTAATGATCTGGTTTGGTATATCGCTCGTAGACCGCAAATAAATATGAATCTGACCATGTTAGCAATACAGATACATTTTTCGGTGGAGATTTTAGATGTATCCAAGGTAAAATCGATCCTCATTTGAATTGTGAGAGGTCCGGACATTATTCATCAATTACGACTTCATTAATGCATTCGCGAATAAGTCAGCGACTTGTTTGAAATGTCTTTTGATATATGGCATGCAAGTGTCGCCATCCGAGACATGGTTTTTTACGGAGCTACGGGCCATTTAGAAAGCGAATGATAATTCAAAAAGTTATTCTGCATCGCCGCACTGTCGATAGGAATTGAAAACGTAATTATTTTGCCCACAAGACTCGTTATTTCTCCCACCCCTGACTAATTAAACGCGCATCGGATGCCTGATTGCAATCGGAGATGATTTATCCCCTCGTACTGGCATTATTTCGTTTCGCAAATTGTGTTTTAAATTGGCGCTCAGGATGAATCCAGGCTAAGCAAATATTATTGAAAAAGCGAGGTGAGCAAGAGTGCCGCCTGTGCTCTACTTAATTCCACGTCAATTCATTCATCAGATTCGTACACACGATAAAAATAACTCACTACAAACTGGATGGAAACATGGACTGAGTCTGGATGAAGTGGGAGGAATCACGAACGATGACGCAAATAAATCGCCAGGAAGTAGGCCAGCAACGCTTGGAAGATCTGCGGTGTAGCCATTCATTAATTCGATCAAACACCACCCTACTGTGACATTCACTGATACTCTGCTCAATGACTACAAAAAATAAATGAGGCTAATTGCTACATGGCAGCGCATACTATTTATCGATTTGGTGTGATCGAAAATTGCAAACATTGGGAACGCGACTATGTATTTAAACGAGTTAACATATGTGACGCCATCGGTTCAGCTTCTTTTATCAAACACTGAATTCTTTAACTGACAAAAAAAGTCCTCTTTTAGTAATTATCGTCGTGTACCATTGACGTCACGCAAAAGTGGCTTTCGTATAATGGCAAGGCAGCATTTAAGTGGTGAGAAGAAAGAAATTCAAATCGTTAACAGCGACATTTAACGGTTCCTCTGCAATGCTATTTTAGATAATGAGGGCTGGGATGTCAAGTGGACAGCCAAAGTGTAGATTTTGCACCACTATACCTTTAATGTAAAACAAGGTGTTAAGAAAAACTTGCGTTTTTGGCGACCAACCTTTCATAGCGTGCATACGGTACATTCGTGCAGTTGTTAAAAAGTAATGTATTGTTGGTCACCATGCACAATTTCGAACGTATTTTTTAAATGTTTAAAGTTGGCAATTGCTCATGGAAGGATTCACTTTGTTCCGTAAGCTTTAAATGACAGGAAATGTCAGGTGAACTTGATAAACTTTACCCACGCACTACTGCATTTATACCACAAATTAAAGCCGAGTGTTCAGTTCGTTAGAAGTTAGAATGGCTTCGTAGATAATCCCATAATAAACAAATTAAACGTTGTCGCCAATATTAGTTAAAAGATGATCCGAACATTAGCATAACCCAAATTTGTTTTCAACGCCAACTGGACTTCCAAGCAACTTTTGCAATTGTGATTAATCAGCATTGCATGCTGACCTAGATCTCGAAAGGCCCTTCAAAATCATTGCAAAATAAACAAAAACGAGAGCAAAAGTTGACGTCACTGGGTCATAAACAAACGATGCAGATTCGCTTTTTCAGAGATCTGTGAAAGTCTGTGGTGGATTTTGTGCCAAATTCATCTATTTTAGTTTCTTAGCTGACCTCCAAAGTTTAGAAATCCCTGAATCCGTAAACGAAGACAAAGAGCTGCTCGGCTTGTTATAGATTAATGACGTCGAGGTTTATTCTCGTTATTGTGAATCTCGTCTCTTGTTTTGCTTTTATTGCGATAGCACGGCCGAATTCAAGGTTTTTATGAACTTTTGCATAATAAAATTTATCGCCGGGCTGCGCCATTTTCCGAACGGGGTAATCTGCCATTCATACTGCTTGAACCGAAAGCAGTGCAAAACTGATTGCATATAATCTAATCGGCGATTAAGCTAACTATATAGAGAACAGAGCAAACCACCGATTTTAAGTTTAATTTCAAGAAGTCTATGCGATTCTCGATTCTAATTTTTCTGGATGTTTTTTACAGGGTGATTAGCTATACAGTAGACCAAAATCAATGCCTGAAGTTCATATCATGGAAAAGGAAGATCTTATTTTGAAGTATACTTGAAAAACCTCTAGAAGGTTAGCAAAACGACTTGCATTTTTCGCTTTCAAGAATCAATGCATCAGGCATTTCTGAAAGAGAATGACGGTTTGTCGTATCTACAATTGTAGACTGTAGTTAATTAATGAGTAGTTGACACTTAAATAACACCAAAATCAAAGTTCAAAATGGTCATAAAACGTGAAAATTAATCTTTCCTTCCGATCTGGATTGGTTATTCAAAGGTCTTAAAAGCTCAAATTTGAGAACAGGCTTGTTGGAATGGAATTAGCTGCCCCCGATTGGTGGCTGCATTCCAATGCTTAGCTAAGCGTATAGATTGCCGTTTTCAAGGGGCAGCAACACGTCTACAAAACAATTGTCATTCCCATGCGACGAATATTTGTAATGCACGATAAGGTTATTCTGAAAGAAGTAGTTTAACAATGGTGGTTTTATAAACAAGTTAAACATATACATGTATAGTCACGATTTGTATGCATATAAGCAGTAGACATCTGCATTGCTTTTCCCCCATCTTTAAGTTTCGCTCATAATTCTAAAGCACGCCTAACATATAAAACGTTCACTCAAGTGGCTACTGAGCTAAAACTATTAAAGCAGATTAAACAGAGAAAGTTAAACTAAAAAAATTGCTTGCCACGCAATTTCCACGGATTGTTTTCATTTTACTAAACTGGCTATTGGTTTTTCGCTGACAATGTTCCTGGATATTCCTGACGGCATGTATTAGGTGATATCCTTTCTTCCCTACTGTGTATTGAATGGCTGACGATAATTCTTTATTATTCTCACCAGTTTCCAGAAATAAACGCGCAGATGCAACGGAAATTAAACATGAGATGGATAGCTTTGTAAGTCCATCGCTTGGCGCATCTCCTCAAAAACCCAATTTTTTGCAAGGCCAGATTTTTTGGCGTTTCTCTTCATTCCCTTCCCTAGATTTTCTTATTTGTTGTGAATATCGAGGATTTCGCCCTTCCTTTTTGTATCGACAGAGGTTTATAAACACCATGCCAATGATAACTCAGGCAGATTAATATAGAGGGGCATTTAATCACGTCAACCCTGCATAAAAACGAAAATACGTATATATTTCTTCGACGGCAGTGAGCGAGTTAGCGAGCTGGCAAAAGTACATTCGATCCACTAACGTCTACCTTTGACATTTCGAGCAAATTATAAATACGCTCGTTTCGACTGACGTTGTTCGTGCTAGCTCTTTCTCTCTTATGTATTTTCCAAGTTTTTGTAATGAGAGTGCTAACCACTGTGGAGGCAGCGTGGAACATATTAAAGGATTTCTCTTGCTCATTTACAAGCTGCACAAAGAGCCCTTAACGACATACATGTACATTCGATTACAGTGAGTTGGAAAGAAGTTGCAAAAAAATGGACGCTTTTATTTTCACCAGCAGTTTTTGCATTTACTAAAAACATTGTTAATACTATAGAAACGAAGCTCATGAAGGATGGTTATCAAACCAGCACGTCAATTTAGAAGTGTTTATGTGTAGTTCGAATTTAGAAACGAGACAGAAAAAGATTTTATCCAATTCTTGGAAATCTTTCTCGCATCTTTAACTAAACCAAGTTCAAGAAAGAAGAAAGAAAAACTTAGGATGCATCCATACAGTTGCGTCAATCATGCGGAGACAAGCCAAAGGGGTGCTCAGGTTAGATGCTAATCATTGACAAATCCTGTAACTAAATTTTTGATACATGGATGCATTGATACAAGGATAACCATAACCAGCAACTCCACGTGCAATATCCCTCAAACCCCATCTTGGGAACGGCACACTGCGCAATTCAAAACCCGCGTGCCGCAAACTTTCATGAATGAGAGTGCGAAAATTCACATGCCATAAATAAAGCAATCCAAATATATTTCTAGGGTGTATGTATTCAGGTCATGCAAATATTATCATGGCATCACCCGGCTGCTTGACAAACATGTAGTCGTGCGTGACATTGTAATTCCTTGGCAAAATGTAAAAGAGGTCTGCTAACAGCGATGATAAACGTTAGTCTCTATAAGGATATTTATACATTTTCCATAATAAATATACATATCTGCATCCATCTTTATATGAATATGGGCTAATTATAAAAAATTAATACAATAACCGTTATAAATGTCATCAAAAGCAGTACTGAATGTTAACTAATGTCACTTTCCAAAACAGTTTCTTATGTTCAACAACATCCTGTTGGGAATTGCAATGCTAGATTAGATTACTCGTCATAAACATTAATTAAAACCAATCATTGTTGTTCTATGCAGATCGACTAAAGTATTATACGTGGATTATACCTATTTATAAATATAGCCGCACATTCAAATTGTAATGGGTAACGCTAATAATCGAACAAAATTGCATGGCTACGCACGCAATAAATTATATTGGTGTTGCCTTGACAGCCCAAATAAAGTTAACTGACCAGCCAGCAGCATTCAGAGGGTAACGCTATCAAGCATGAAAACTAATTGCATAGTACATTATCCCTCATAAGCACCTGTTAATTGTCCGGATTATGACCTTTGATAACCGATGATTTTAACCCAACAAGATTGCCTCAGACGTATGCAAGAGCTTCAGGATTTTCACTTTGAAAACGACAACAAGCCCAACTGTGTTTACATATTCATGAGTCTGTTGTACCCCAGGTGAGGGAATCGACTACGAAAGTCAGTTCAGCCCTTAAATCCAAATGAGACCATTCATTCATCACTAGTTAAAGCTAGGATACCGCCATTAAATTACGCTGACGATGGACTTCCGTTTCGTATAACGATTACTGCATGGGGTTGGGACACAATCATATACGAGGTGGAACATGACATAATACGATTTATCGCTGATTCGATGAACGCTATCGATTTTCTAAGTCCGATTTTTTTGCATTGAAATACTTTTGTGCATATAAGTACAAATACATAAAGAGTTAGGACGCGTACCAAAATATGTCAACATCAATATGAAATCGTATACAGTATAGCAATCCCAAAACAGCGTTCCCATTTATAAAAAAGCAGCATTTTAATGTAGTGCAGTATCTTGGGATAAAATAAGATTGACTACTCTCTTTTTAATTATAAATAATGACTTTTACGTTCGTGATTTCTTGCCAATTCTTTAATGGCACGACCAGTGGAACCTGGAGATGGTCAGTAAATCTTGTGACTATACTGGTCAAGCTTAGAAGATTTATTCTACGCTTTCTGTCTCTAATGCTTATAATATTCATACGCACGTCCATTCATCATAAGCCAACGTACGCAACAGAAAAATCATGCGAGCGAATCTATGTTAAAATTGTAAATTTGTTTGAGAAAAAATTTTGAATTTATAAGATGTATGTGATAAAATTCCGAAAACATCTAGAAATGATATACACCAGATCGACAATTTAATAATACCGCATTCATGGTGCCCAAGCATATCTATTAAAAACTTAGGGCTGAGTTCTATTTTTTTGCTCAATTGTCCCATTTGTTCCAACAGTTTTATGAGTTTTTAAAACTTTTGTTATTATTATCATTCTGATCATGATCTAGCTTTTTAAAACATTGGATGAAGCATCATCAAGTATAACGGTACGTGCATGAGCGTGTGAACATGAAGTATAAGATAAAGAGGGGAGGTCTTTGACTTGCATGACTATACATGCACATATGTAATAAGTTC
Organism: Kryphioiulus occultus; assembly: GCA_034687865.1. Lineage (NCBI taxonomy): Eukaryota > Metazoa > Arthropoda > Diplopoda > Julida > Julidae > Kryphioiulus > Kryphioiulus occultus. The sequence goes on along the minus strand of JAQGAF010001133.1, from coordinate 10,007 downwards.
TCGAACGCCATTTCTATTTGCATACAGGCTAAATTTAACAATGCTTATTATTACCGTTTTATAAATCTCAGAAAATATCGCAAACAGGTGTGAAAGTAGAGATAAAAATAAATTCACGATTATTTAATATTTCGTAATTATATTTGTATTTGCCAACATCCTATCTGCTTAAACTAAATGCATTGGAATTATTTCGCTCATGCACAGGAAAATTAATAAAGGCGATTTCCGAGAATTTTCACGCTTATGGTTTATACGACCTTACTCCAACACATTCCAACACATTAAGGCATTAATATTTTATTACTTTAGACACAATTGCAAGTGTAGTTGATGAAATTGAAGGGAGAATCAAAGATGAGGGCAAGTAGAATAATCTATGATAAGTTCCATCTTATAATTGACCTTATTACTGTCTCAATTTTTTTCCCATCAATGATGTGTCAGCGATGCTCATCCCTACTTGTTAACTCACAAGAAACCAAAGATATCAACTGTTTATTATTCTTGCTATACTGAAAATGTCCTGTCCAGCTTTCAAGAAATCCCACATGCTATGTTTGCCTTTTCTCATTAGTAATAATCTCAGATGCCAAATTGAACAGCATGAAAGATATTTGAAAGGCAACGAGAGAATATTTTATTGGAATATGAAACCAATGAAAAATGCATTCCTTGCCATATCGGCAGTCAATCCAGGAACTCACAGTTTGTCAGCGACGTTAAAATATCACAATGACATCAAACAAAATGTAGGATATGAATTTGTGCAGGAATTTCAAAGATAGAGCACACAATCTCGTATCACGATTCAAAGATAGCCAACAGACTTGCTGTCATCAGTGGATAAAAATGTTTCGCCACCCTTCTATCTTACATGTACATGTACATCTTCGAATATTTTTGATAAATATAAAATACGAAATAGGAAAATCGCACACTTAAGGTTTATTCGACTCATAATCACACAATTAGCATACACTGTACATGTATATGATGCATGAATTTGCTACTAAAGTATTGCGTTCATAATGTTTCACATTGTTTGCATATTCATGTATATTTGCTGTTAAATAACAAAATAAGAAATCGTCCATTATTAAACAATTTTTAATTTCATTAGACATACGGTTCACGGAAAGTTGTTTGACAAAATTTGTTCACTAGCAGTTGTTCACATACATGATAGTCAATTGCTTGCTTAACCTAACCCAACCTAATCTATCCTAACCTAACCTAATCCACACCTAACATATACCTAACCTAACTTATGCAAAACTTAACTTATGCGATGAACTATTTGCAAACAAATGTTGGCGAACAGCTTCTGGGGAACAATTGTTGGCGAACAACTTTCCGGACACCGTAGTCACATGTATGATTTGCATGGCCACGAAATTTGAATTTGTTGAATAAATCGCTGTTATGAACGTGTGAATTTATCATCACACAAATTAGCGACTTGCTATATTACGATGATAACATTACTTAAAATATTATTTCGAAGTGTAATACTATTTTAGCAAGAGCTTCAATTTTAAAGATAACTAGTATATAAAATATTTATCCAAGGTTTCCAAGGATTCAGTTTAACAGTTTCTTAACTCTTACAGAGTATTTGTATACATGTCAAGCTCCAGTTGTTTACTTTCCTTGTGCAGTTCACATATCTACTGTAAGATTGCATGTACAAAACCTATCAATTTTTATGCACATTTATGAAATATGTTTGTAATATTAGATATTTTTATCAGAGCAGTTCTGGTCTCGACTTCGTCTTGGTATTTGCAATTGCTTTGATGATGCACAACAAAATATTATTACATGTATAGAGTTGAAAGCGATCCAATTTCATAAATAAATTACGTTGCCTTTTCGAAATAACAAAAATGAAACGAAATTTAAAAGATATGCGCAACGATGTTATGTATACTTTCTGCAGTATACACATGTACATGTACATGCAGATAAAAGTTGACGATCTTGAAAATAGAAATAACATGGAAAAAAATTCTAGCAGAAATTACAATGTTCATGAACGAACATGTATATAACCGTAACACATACATGTAAATTACATGTATTTAGTGGCAACAATGTTCTATAACATTTGCTGCGATTGCCTTCAAAATAATCATGCCTAAGCTAAAGGTGAGTTTAACCTTGAATATTGTATTTTCACACAAATACATGTATAAGCATGCGTGCATGTTCTTGCATACATGTTAGACTATAAAGTAATATAAAAGCAGAGTTATCGTGACATTCAATTCGATCTGGCTGTTATGCAAGCCCGAATACTTGTGAGTAATATCGTTCAAAAGACTAACGAAAACGCGAAGAAATAGGCTCTTACAGTTAACGGGTCTATAAATAAAATACCCATTATGGCATCTCCATTAGTTTGGATGTTTTCTCCACATATATGTACACATGTATATCTGTACAGCCACGTTTATTGTCAAATACTAGATGAAGTAATTGCATCTACATGTATACAGCAGAGGACAGTGTACTCTTTTTACTTGTAACGGAATATTGTATTTTTTTTTATCTTGCGGCGTTTCATTTCAAATCAAATACAGTTCATGTACGTGTAAGTTCTTAATATTATTGTACATACAGTAGTGTAGGCTGAGCGAACACCTCCCATAAGGTCAGTTCAGTTCAGTTCAGTTGCATGAATGTCTGTATGCCAGTTTAAATAGTGAACAAAAATAAAACGAACTGAACAAAAATAATCAAAAAGCTTACCATTCCACACAAACATTTTTTTTCTGAGAAATTTAGTTTTCTCTATCGATTTTTAAATGGTTGCTTCATTTTTTTGATTCAGTGCAGCCAGAATTAAGCCTTATATATTGTTACTTGATTGTAAAGGGTTTCAAATAAAGAAAACTATACCATGCAGCTTTGCATCTTACAGAATGGGAGGGAAGTATTCTTCATAAGCTTATTAGGTGGCTTAATTATCTTTTTGCGGATCACTAACGTGCGTTCATTCCCCGCAATTAAAATATCTAGCTATTAAGACAACTCAAGAGAAAATATGCTGAGTAATCGATTTGACGCTGCCTCGTTATTAAATAGGATACTTAATTGGGTTAGTTAATACAGTACTTTATCATTTTAATAATTTCCTCATTTATAGCAATATAATTAGAATCATATTCGTGAGATTTACATCAGGACATGAAATTAACTTCATCTAATAAGGAAATTTTGGGCGCAGGCAATTTAATGAGGTTGCCTCATATGTAACGTCTTGTACATATTTTTTGCCTCACCCTGTATAAGACTGTTTTAATGCACATATCAACATGCCAATCCAAAATGAATGTTTTTCACCAATAATGGAGACATTATCTATATGCAGTAATTCTCCAACTGCCGGTATTTCATGGCAACTCAGGTTAATGACTATAGAAGACCATGGACCATAAGCGAGGTAACCATATTATGCATTTATGTCATTATTTACACGTATGTTCAGTATATTCCCATGAATGGTTTTCAAAAAATGTGCAGTAGGATAACAAATCAATGCACTGATGTGAAGCTATTAAAAGTTTCGTGAAACTTACGCAAGTACGCCCACTATGTTTATTTACGAGAGCGTACATCACATTTCCTGTACGCTAGTTATTAATTAATAAAACAACTTTATATATATATATGATTAACTTAGACAAATGTATTATGTATTACAACTATAGTGCTGGAGCTTACCTTCAACTTGATTTCTGGCTGATTCAAATTGAACTGGAAACTCAATTATGGTACACCGGGATGGAATGTTTGAACCGAAATTCGCAAAGCTGACCAACGCATCGACCAAAGAGCAATGTGAGTGCACCTTATAAGTTCCTTGCACATCTGCAAAAATAAAAAGAGACAATAACTTTACAAAGTGATTAACAATGGTATTCGTATATTCGGTCAATACTATGCATATTCACATATCGTTGTATCAGCTAAAATATGCAAAGAAGTTTTCTATCTGAAATAGAAGAGACCAAGTGTATACTCACTGGTGCCCACATACTACAGGGAGGGAAAACTTATCACTTCTTGTTTAAAAAAGGCATCTGCATAAAAAGCAAGAGATGACGCTAAAACCCAATATTCACTCGTACAGTATAAAGAGCAATTTTGTTGAATGTGAGAGCGTTGTCACAAATTCGCGTACCAAAACCACACGGTATAACAAAATAAAAAATTGCGATAGGCTGATAATAAAACCTACAGAGATCTTTTCAAAAGCATGCCGACTGAAGTTTCTTTCCAATTCCTACACGTATCTCATAATCAATTTCCACTGGCATATTATGCAGAGAATATGGTATTAAAAAAGCAACCCATATCTTATAATCTTTCATTTAGCTCTTTTGTCGTAATATAATGATTAAAATGAGACCATGTACTAATGCATTGTGCATGTGTATTTTACCTTCCTATATATAAACCATATACGGTACATGTAGATCGGTTAAACGATATCCCGCTACAAAATTCCTTTGATGTTCAAACAGACTTCGCTATTCTCTAAGACATCCACAAATGTCCAGACTATAGCAATATATACGAGTTTAAAAAGGTAATACATTTTTTAAACATGCCAGTTTACTTTTACTATCTCAATGTATCATCTCTGAGAGGTTCTTCGCGCAATACATCTTTATTAAATTATGGATTCCCAGTAGCTGGAAATTTGTCACATATATTTTTATATTGGCAAGTTTTGCGCTTGGCGGGATCTATACCAGTGGGATGTGTCTGATCTGTTAAAACAGGACACATTCGTTCATGACATAATTCCGAAAGGCTAATGGGGCACACCCATTAAAATGAAAAACAAAGTTATCGAAATATTCAACTTTACAGAGGTACAATTGTACATGTATGTTGAATATGGGTAAACTAAATGTTTATAAAATTTGCATTTTAGATATCATTTCAGAGTTAATCTGGTCACACACGTGTAATTATCAATGTTGTGAGAATCATTTCCTAAAAAAATGGTACAATAACCTATGAAGCATTACAGTCAATTGAGCTGGATCAATCATATTTTGCTTTCATTTCGATAATCTATTCTGCTTTGTTGAATTATTATGAAAATGTGGAGGGAATAAAGTTAAAAGCACAAGTATAGTTCCTGGTAAGAAAAGGTGATAATAATGACTCTCGTTTCTCATCTCCAAAACTGAAGGTGCATGCTTATCATATGAGAAATGGATCCTGCATATTGTTCAAGGCAAATGTGACACATCATGATATACAGTATGTTCTGAATCATTTGTATGTGTATATTCCGCATAGGGTAACTAACTCTCTACGCATAGCATGCGGAGCAATGAATATTTGATGAGCTTTTCATCATTGTGATGCCGTTCCATTTTGGCAGAAATGCATTTTTGTTTTTGTTCATAACGTGTGAATGGGTACTGCAAAGTCCATTGCCTTACTTATATTAAAGTTAAAATAGATATAAGAAGCAGAAGGTATTATGAGGCTGATATTAGCATCTATAAAACATTTAATGCATAGCCGAATATACAGCCAGGCAAAGGTACATGTATATTTAGACCAAAAACTTGCATGAACTACAGTAGCATATATACGGACTTGTATAACTGGATTTGAGTAAAGATGTCAGTATGATATTTGAACAAATGTTTAAATTAATAAATCAATGTGAGTAACTTAACGGTGCAGCAAAGCACATGGTAATTTCAAAAAGAATACCAGACATTTTACGTGGCATTCAAATACATTGTACATTACTGTATAAGTAAGTTTCACAAACGTCCTGGGGTCAAATTTTGGACTTTTACAACGTTGTGTTTTTCTCAGGTTGCATTTTAGTCGGCGTTTTCAAAATTAGTCACGCCCACCGCGTTTGTTATTTTGCAGCGGTGAAACCGATTTATGGTAGTGAAGTGCCCTTTTTTTGACCACAGCAATTTTGCTGATGCATATTTAGCCAGATTTCCTGATACACGTAAGTGTAAAAGTAAAAAACATCAAAATTCGATATTCTTAATCGAAATCAAACGTTCAAACAAGTCGTGCAATTATGTATATTGTACATCAAGAGCGGGAGTATACATGTATTTTGCTTCATGGATTAAACAATAGTTTAAAAAGTTAACACCTATGCAAATTTAAGTATGCAAACCTAGAACGCATAAGCGACCAATTGCTGATAAAGGCACTGGAAAGCAACATCGTATGATCTCATTTGGAATTCTTTCCACTAATATACCAAATTGCACTTCTATGTGAATCGTACAAAGAATCCCCTGCTATGACGTCTCTGTTGTAACAATCAAGATTTCTCTCTAGCAATGAAGGAGGCAAACGGCATTGCTGGTATTGGAATCAAACTTATTCACCTAGAATTTATGAGGAACGATGCGGAAAACCAGAGAGAAAATGACTGAATCTGACAACCACATTTCGATGATTAAATGTCAGGGGTCAGCTCTGCAAAGAATGAGAGGCCCCGCTCACCATGACCAGGGTGGCGCAATCTTTAGCACATATGTCACATGTTTACGCCCAAAGGCCACACATTGAAGTGCATATCGTAGTTTCCTTCATTTTGTAGCGTAAAGGGGCGTGATTGGAGATAAAGTGTCTGAGGTTCCTAACAAAGGGCTGCAGGGAATACGGACATCTTCCGTTTGCATTTTGTTTAACAAAAAATTGATTTGAAAGTTTGCACACTGATTTCCACATTATTTTACATAGAATTCCACCGAGTAAATTCAGAATGCTGGGTACAGTCGCGCATCGGGGTCATCCCATAATATAAGTTCGCTTATAAGAACAATTCATACTTTTCCTTCCATTCGCATCCAATCGACTTTGAATCGCATCAATTCATCAAAATCACTTCAATTACAATTTACTAAATTATTTTAATTGTACGCGTTAGGGCAACTTTCACTTCTATATCGACATAAAGAAATTATGCTACCGCTTTACAAATATCGTTAAAATGTCGCTTTCCCGAAAATAGTCCAATGCGAATAGTCCAAAAGTGGAATCATACATGGTGTTTATAAAGGTTGTTTACCACTATAAAAATTCATAACAGGAATTCTATTTGAAATACAGGAACATTCTTCATGGCGTACCTGCCACCAGAGGCGAACATGTCGAAGTGGACTAAACCCAAAAAAATTTCTGAGTTGGTTATCATATAAACGAATGAATGTCTCTGTATTTCAATTAGAATTCCTGTTATGAATTTTCAAAGTTGTAAAGAACCTTTATAAAAACCCTGTATTTAATTTCATAACAATTGCAAATAACTAGATTTAATAACGTTAGAAACATTTTTTCTTTAAAATCCTATACATTACTATACGTGTTATGCCTGCAATGCATAACGGGAAGCAGTTCAATCATATGAAACGAGGTTTAAGTTTTGAATGCTGACGTCAATGGTTGCTTAGGAAACTATCAGTCATTTCTTCAGTTAATGCTGCACTGAACTTTCAGATATCCCTTAGATGTTACCGACATGCTCTACCTTTTTTAATGTAAAAAAAATTCAATTTGCGAGCTTTTTGCGAATACAGCTTTTGCACAGAGGTACATTTATTAACTATGAACAATAGTCTTACTTTATAACAATTAAGATACTGTATTTTTTACCTGTGCATTCGAGCACCTTTGCCCCTTACAGCGGGCAATCTAGCATTGCCACGCGCTCTGCGTGATTGCCCAATTTCGTGCTTGGGTTAAAGTTGTTTTGTTCGCAAAATCGTCATTTTCGTCGCGAAAAAAAAACGTCTCGAAATTGCGCCTAAATAATTGAATGGGGCACATTCGTGCAATTTCAATGCAAACCCCGTAAAGCGGTTATGGCGTGCGTGTAGTGTGAGGGAAAGCTTCGTGAATTCAATTTCAGATTCGCTTTTGAAGTCGATGTCAAATGAAAAGGTGGCATTCAATGCGTTCCTAAGAATACATTGGGAGGATGGGGGGGGGGGGAAGCGAGAAAAGCAAGAGAAAGGTCGAGACCAACTTTAAAAGCATTGCACGTGTAGGGATGGGCGTACCTACACTTACCTAAACACGCAACCAACCAAGTACCAACATCCGGATCACACGTCCCAAAGAAATATTACATGTACTTGGACTTAGTTAGGCATTCATTCGATTCGGAAATTGTCGCATATTGCGCGAGGTAATTTTAAGATAAGAAATTTCAAAAATCCTGCGCACAAGAAAATGCACGAATACCCAAAGGACTGACGTAGAATCTGTAACCAAAAAAATTTGCATTTCCATTCGTTTACCAATACAATACATATGTTTGCTGAGCTTGTCCTCGATTATGATTAGAGTTGAAGCAAAATTGACAGGCAATATTTAAAAATCCCAACGCAAATTGGTAGTTTAAAGGAGTAAGTGCATACGCTGTATTTAAGCTCTCAACCACAACATTAAATAAAGTGAAAACAACAAGAATTCGAAATGATATGTCAGACTTTCTCGCGTCTTGACAGTTGGTTGAATCAATTAGACTTGGCTAACAATGGTGGTTCTCAGCCAAAAAGCACCCAATAAAACATCCTGAAGATTTATAGAACTGTACGAGTAATCAAGTTACGAATGCCTCGTCTGATTTTCAATTATGTTTCTGCAATAGAATTTTTTTCCAAATGCCAGCAAAATCCTGTAAAAAAGGATAGCAGAAATCTCATAAGCCTCGACTACTAGGCGCCTCAGTGAACGCCGGATGTGCCTTGTGGACATCCAGTGACATCTGAATGCCCTGTAAGTCAGCTATGATTGGCTGTCAATGATGGAGTGGAAAAGAGCTAGGGCAATATCGAGTCATAATATAACCCAGAGGAAAAACATCATATACAAACCCAGAGTTCACGAACTTGTCAATATCATGTGCAGGGCTCATAGCTGCGTTTAATCTTCAGAAATGCATCATACGTGCTAATAATTGGTGGAATCGTTTGATCTCTGATGTCTAATTAATAAATTATCCAAGCATGATAAAAAAAATTCCTGTCCTAACCAGCACTGTTAAGTTGAATCCAATCAGTGCAACAGACTTTCATTACAATTGCGGATATTTTGCTGCGCGTGGTTGAGAACTTGAGATGGGCAAAAATTAATGGAAACCACACCGTTGCAATGGGGGAAATTCAGCTTATATGCCCCCTTCGCATCACGTGCATTAAATCGTTGCCATGGTATCAATTAAACGATCTAGTTTGACGTCACACATTTTCCAAGACCACAGCTTTTCTTAGACTGGTTCAGGTAGGCTACACGGCTTGGCCAATTAATTCCATCAAGACTAAAGCTCACGCTTTTAATTTATTACGAAGCTCCTCTGTTGTCCTTAACTGTTTAAATAAAAGGCATCGTAATGAGTAATTTAAAGATAGCGCTCAAAGCATTTACGGAAAAATAGATGGCGATTTTGGCAAGTTGAAAATGGGATTAAATTTAGTGTGAAATGGAAGAATTTCACTGAAACCTATGGACAGTTAGGTACTCGTGTGTGCGAGGAAGTGACAAACTGGACTGTTAGATAAAAACGAATTGCTCATCAAGGCCAACAAAAAATCACCCTGGTTTAAGTGTGAGAGAAGCTTCTGAACTGGTTTTAAAAAAATCTTCAAAATTATTGCAAGATGATACAGAGTTAATATATAGCTCGCTCCAAAAGTCCTTCACCATTGTGTCCTTTTTATATTATTTTGTCTTTCCCCTTATGCGACCTGCATATTGTTCATCTCCATCTCCAAAAACCAACTACCGTATCTGATTTTTTTTTCTATTCCGTATTTTTTCTATGAAAGAATAAAAATATTAAAAATATGCAAACCATGAGCCAATTTTGGTCTATTTTTTTCTTCCTCAAAACACGTGACGGACAAACCTCAATAGAGAGTTTGCGCTACACGTAAAACGTGGACGTGACGCCAATCTTTTTTAGCATTGCTGATGAATGGGAGCAAATC
>JAQGAF010001132.1:0-35013 GCA_034687865.1 Kryphioiulus occultus | reverse complement strand
AAAGTTTTATAACTTTACAAATCTTTCAAATCTATAACTTTAGCCTACACATACAATTAGCACCTGAATAATTTAAGGCTGAATTAAGGATGGGCTAACAGGGTGTCTGGACTCGAAAATACTGGAAATCGGTTCTCATACTGCAAAATACTGGAATACACTGGAAATTTTTCAATTTCAAATTAATTTTTCTGAAAAATACTCTAAAAATTCTACCCCATGACACCCTGTAACATTAACTTCTAAATGATCAAAGTGTGACCATTTGTCTGGATCGCACTGGCTGGAAATGATGACATCTGTGTAAAAATCAAACATGTGGGTCTATTTTTAAAAAAATGTCATCATTTGATATGGAGTTTCTCTAAAAATTTCGCCTGCGGCGCTTTTAAATTATTAATCCAACTAAAATTAAAACAACATGTGGGTCCAGTGCTTCAAAAAAAATGTCATCATTTGTCATTAAGTTATTCTAAAAATTTCGCCTGCGGCGCTTTCAATTTTTTAATCTCAATAAACAAATTTGTGGTAATCTGTGTAAAACCAGTTGTGTGGACAAGTTTTTTAAAAAATTTCGTCTCCGGCGCATCTCTTAATCATTAACTTTATACAACATTTTTTTTATAAAATGGGTAGAAATCCATCATTCATAATGCTTCATTCCTGCTGTTTACCCTAAAGGCATCATCAAGATAGCTAGGACCATTTACATGTACAGGGTATAGGTGGCCAGGATCCCAAATAATTCCCAAAAATGGTATGTTGCAGTAAAATTCTGCAAGTGAGGAAAATTTATTACCCAAGAATGTTAATCTGGTTCATGCTGCAGAGATACTGTACGCTCGTATGGTGATTTGAAAATTGAGAGGCTTGAAGTTGAAAATCTAATTAGAACGCATATATTAAATTTTGACAATTTTTTTTATCGATACAAAAAAATTGCATTTCTTTAAATTTAGGGTATGATGACGCAAATATAATATTCGAATTTATTCCATTAAAGTTTGCTCTGAATTCAGCAAACTAGTAAAGCCAATCTCTTGGCAACAGGACATTCTCAGGACATCCTGTTGCCATAACCAGAGGGCATTCACCCTCTCCCCCCATCTCACACCTTTTCCCCTCTTTCTGTTTTTTGTGGAATTTTTTTTGTAGTTTTTTATACAAATTCCTTGTCAGGTCAGCCAAAAGTCAAGGGACAAGCATGGAATACCATGGCAACGTGTTGCCATTGGTCCTCCAGATTTCTTTGTCCCTGGCAGTTTTGCTGAGCCAGGGTCTGGAATCCACACACTCTCTCACTGGATTCTAGACCCTCCAGTTGTGTTATGTTGTTGCTGCAATCATTATTCTGTAAGCTTGGAGGAAATAAACTTGTAAGTGTACTCACCTCAAGTGTAGCTTCATTAGAATACTGCTCCAGGATTATAAGCTGAGGGAAACCAATTCTGTAGGACCTACCCCACATCCAGGGTTTGGAGACATAGCTGGCCTGTAGGTAAGTCTGTAAAGAAACATCAACCATACCCGCACTACAACTTCTGCAAGGTACGTTCATAACATCCTTTATTGAACAAGACACCTTAAGGGCCCCATTTTTGAAGTATGCTACAGGCCCCGCGCTAGCTTGATCCGGCCCTGTACAGAAGAGATACAGGGCGATAATTTGCTGGATACGACTCAGAACCAGATTTAAAGATTGGGCAGATACATGCGTCCTTCCACTCCCTTGGTACTGTTCCAGAGTCAAGTGACTGTTGAAATAAATCTGTGAGGCTTATTTGGGGATATGGTCAGTATTACTGACAGCAATTTTCCGAAAATCCGGATCATCGTAATTATCGAACATCAATACATCAGTATTGCCCTTACACGATCCGTATTACTGTCCGTATTTGACGAAACTGACAGTAATAATGCCCGTGTAGGGTCCTCTAAATTGTACAAAAAATAAGTTCCCTGGCTGACCAGTCATTAGTTTGGGAAAATAAAAGAGTTAAGAATTTAAACTGGGCGCCCATGCTTGCAGTGTCATAAATTTGGCAAACGCGCATCACGAATCTCCAATTTTACATCGTGGACATTAGTTGAAACAATATAGCGAAATTAAATTTGTTTTAAAACTAGTTTTGAAATACTAATATACTAGTATATACAATAGAATTTCAACATTTCCAATTTACGGACCATGCACATTACTCACAATGTGCAGGGTTGCCATTGCAAACGTTTTTTGAAAGATGCATGGCATTCCAAACGTACATGTATATCACAATTAAAGTGCAGTATACATATAGAATTTTACTATTTCCGATCTGTACATTTTGAGAAGAAAACTTCTTTGTAGGAAAACAATCTAAATGTCACCATGCTTATGTTTCATAAGGTTTGAAATGTCGTTGTAATGATTCAATATGCAGTAACACGGTAATCAAGGTATGCCGTATATATATATTGTACATGCAGAGGGTCATCCCGAAAGTCTGTCATTCTGCAGTAGGCCTAATTAGCGAGTCATGCACGGTCCATTGTAACATTTTGAGTACTGAATAGGTTTGGCAACATTCCGTCATGGCTGGATATTCTTTGACCCCGAAAGGGGTTTTGAGAACCATTGACATAAGTTGCTATAGAGTTTGGGCAGATTTCGTCATGACCGCATTTTGACCCCATAAGGGATTAACGCAAGTCAGGTGCATGACAGTGGGCTCAATTTAGGTTACGATGACTTAGTTTGGGACCCTCGAGGTTTAAGAGGTTTTGGCACTGAATTCTTTGAAAATTTCCAGGTTCATTTCAAGCAATGCTAATAAGAAATGATTGGGAAATTCAAAATGTACAAAACATAACTTCCCTGGCTGACCAGTCATTAGTTCGGGAAAATATAACAGTTTTAAGAATTTAAACTGGGTGCCCATGCCCATCATAAATTTGGCAAACGCGCATCACGAATCTCCACTTTTACATAGTGGACATCAGTTGAAACAATATAGCGAAATTACAAAATTGCTGTAGGGCTTCTTTTGAAACCAGTCAAATGCGGTATTCAGGGTGGTAAAACTGGAATAAGTTCATCTCTGTATACCTGAAATGATGTTGTTGGAACTGTTTTTAGGCCCTATACATGTATATCTTCTACTTTTAGGCCTTTCTTTGACTAGCTAAGTTACATTTAGTTCCACAAGTGGGAAAGTTAAAAATTCAATAAAAATGTCATTTCATTATACGAGGGTGATAGAAAATTAATTTTAGAATTAATTATGAAATAAACAAAAGATTTTTTGATTTTCCCTCGAACATTGGGTAAACAGATAATGTCACTTACTCGTTATGCATGTTTGTTTAACCATTTCTCAACATCTTGCCAATTCCAAATCTTCAGATTGGGTCAGACGAGAAACTCTAGACCTGTTGAAAACTATTTTTCAGTTTGTCGGTAGTCCTAATCTTTTGGTAATTTTTTTCAAGCAAGAAGCAAAAAAAACAGCATGTATTTAATGCTTTAGTTGGCTTTATGAATGTATAAATGTAGATTTACCGTTAATTTGTATATTCAAAAACTGCAAAAGTCAACCATACTAAAGATTCGTATTTTCGCTTAGGCCTATACATGTACTGTATATAATTATACTGAATACAGTCCTACCCTATGAAGACTTTCCATATATATATATATATAAATATATATATATATCCACTATATATATATATATCCATTTGAATTGGGAGATAGGCCTGCTTAGGAATTTATGCAAGGGGTAAAATTTAGGAGGGTCCAAGGAGGGGAACCGTGAGACGAGACACCTTCATTGGTCCAGAACAATGGACCAATGGAGTACGACCTTTCCTCTGCATGGCGAAGCCCCTAGAATAAAAGCTGCTTTGCTCAGGTGTCATTTTTCACTCTTGTGCCAAAGACCACATCCACGTTTCAGTGTTCACCGAAGTATCCATCTGACCACCGAAACCCAAAAGATGCCTAAGATCTGCAGCAACCGTAACGGCAAGAAGCGCGGTAAGTTGTAAGAGCGCTATTTACAGTATAGGGTATTATGTTATCATCTGTAACAAGATATGTCAAGGGTATGATTTATAGCACTGAGTTGTGTTAATGGGTAAATTTCGTTTCAGTGATTTCATGCATGCATAAAACGGGTGCTAATTTTTTAAAAGAAACGTAGGGTTTTGGTGCAACATGATTGTGTGGGTCATATATACTATAGTACATTTGGCGTAGGGATAATTTGTCGAGTAAGAACGGGCAAGTAGTATGATCGTTGATTTGATAAGTTTTCTTCTGTTTATCCACGCCTGCACGCCCCGTGTATAACGTGATCGCAGTTCGAACGCAACTTTTTTGTAATGCCTTTTCTCGAACTCGTTAAGCGAACTCGATAGGTTTTCGAACTAGGTGCATTTCCTGTCTGAACGAGGTATAACAGTACCTTTCCCGACAAAAGTTTTGTCCCTATATTTGATTATTTCCAAACACTTTTGTCCTTGGTACTCCATTTTTTGACGTCGCTTTATTTCCGGTGGTGGCGGTATAATATCGAACAACTGTACCCCAACACTGTCAAATAATGGCAGTTTAATAATCCATAAGCCATTTTAAGTTTGCATTTGCCATTTTTATGTAATTACAATGGCATTTTCCTGGATGCAAGCTGCGCCGGTTAGGAAATTTCGAAACTTATGGCGGTAAGGGTATATATTCAAACACACAAGTTTGTAGAAAATACAAACACACAAGATATAGTATAAAAATATATAAGATAGGATGTATAACACGTGGCTATTTAGGGTCATAGCGTCATGCGATTGAGACTTCAATAATATCGTCTTTCCTGCCTATTAAATGAGAAGTGTAGTTGCAAAAGGTGGTTTAAAAAAAAACAATGGTTGGGTAAAGATCACTATAATATTTAAAAACTAAACTATTTCGGTTTAATTCATTTTGTGCCTTAAACCCACACATATATGTAAATTTCGTGTGTGCAACATGAGACAAGAACACATTTTTTCATAACGTGTACGTTATGAGATGTGTATATATACACGTCGGGTGCCGTTTACAGTACAGTGGACTCCGCTTAATGGGATCGCGGATAATGTTATCATTCGTATGCAATACACAGTGAAATCATCGCTTATTGTTATCATTTTCCCTCATGGAGGATGCATAAAACATGAGGAATGGAAGTTGTGGAAGAAAATGTCTAAAATGATGTCCAATCTGCTATGAATAGCGAAAATTTCGAGGAATATTCATCCAAACTTTCGATATTCATTGACGAAAATATTCCAATAGCAGCCCTAATGATATAATCCGGCATTTGCTATAGACAATCTGAGAGTCAAACATGCGATCTGAATGATGAAAATGAATTTTATGCTGACGAATATAAATGTTGCAATATACTATAGTTGATAAACCATGCACCAAAAATGTTGAGATGACAAAAGCACTAACAAATTTAACTTGGTGGACAGCGCAGATCAATTGAATTTCAATCACTGTACAATACAAGCATGAATATGAGAATTTCATGAACAAATTTACACAGAAATATTGTAAGCAAACAAATATAAGTGGTTTTAGTATACGGCAAATTGTTCATCAACAATTGTTCCCCGGAAAGCTGTTCGCATAAGTCATGCAATTCCTTGCTTAAATATCCTAACCTAAAACCTACAATTAAACGTATAATCCAAACCTAACCTACATGTATATACCTAGGTCACCTATACCTAACTTCTGCGAACAACTTTCCGGACATCATGCAGGTTTACATGTATATACGTTAAGGGGACCCTACACGGGAATTATTACTGTCAGTTTCGGCAAATACGGGACAGTAATACGGATCGTGCAAGGGCAATACTGATGTATTGACGTTCGATAATGACGATTATCCGGATTTTCGGATAACTACTGTCAGTATGATAATATTGACAATAATACTGACCGTGTAAGGGCGTTCGTCAGTAAATCTGTCAGTATTGCGCCAGCAGCCATGGAAAACGGACGTGATACATACGTTGAATTTGGTCGAAGAAATTCATATGAGAACACATTTTCCGCTATTTTTCTCAATCATCATCGTACCGTTTGCGAGTGAGTATTGAAATTATCGCTAAATAAGCCTCGTAAGTCTCCAAATACGCTTTTGCCTTTCACTTCGATCCGTGGTACTTTTCACGATGGTACGAAGTTCACGATGGTACTGAGCTTTTTACTGACAGTAAGATATTGACCATGTAGGGTCGCGAAAATATTGACGCATACTGTCAAGTGACTGACAGTATTACTAACCGTGTAGGGTCCCCTACAGGATTCGTTGACAAATTGGCGTCGAAGAAAGAAGTTGATAATGGCGAATTGCGCCACTTTTATGAAGTAAACGTAAGTGAGAAGATAAATCTAGATATCTTAAACTCAAAGGATATACTTAGGGAAAGTCCCTTCTAACCTAATCTAACAATTTATTGTCGCCGCCTTCTACTGCCCCTAACCGCCAGGCAATCACTGCTCGCCTACGAGCCATTAGGAGAAGCCAACTTCTTTATAATCCCCAGATCACAGCAGAACACCTCAGGGAATTTTGAAATGAAACCGTAAAAACCTGGAAACCTCAGGGAATTTTGAATTGAAACCAGGAAATCCTAGAAACTTCATGGAATTTTGAATTGAAACCTGGAACTGGACGAGCGCTTAGGTGAAGCAATATTGTGTATAATTTCATGTTTCCAGCAACGCTCAGGTAATTGACCACTAGGAATAGGGATCGATCTGTTTCAAAGGCGTCATTTATTTTTCTAAAAAAAACTTCAATATGGCGATCAATTTTCTCTCGTCGATCTGATATATTTATTACTTTCTCTACTTGTTATGCAGATATCAACGCGAGCTTCACTGAAACAGTGGCTGTAAACTGTTTTGTTAATTTTTCATTGCTTCAGTTGTACTGAAGCGAAGCACAGCAATCTGATGCATCATTCGCGTGCCCCAACTTTCTGCCTTTTCTCCACTACTTTCCCAACCAAGCAAATATTTAATTTGCAATGAAATCGAGACACAATCTGATGACAGCCAAAATCCACTGCGGTTTCGACTTGTAGAGTTTTCACTACATGTAGGTGTTTTCATTAATTATTATGCTTACCATCTGCAGCTTCGACTCGATTTCCTCGATCTTCCAATGATTCAAAAACATGTAGTTTGAATGTTTGAATCAACGAGCTCATTGGTTTGAATTCTGACGTAAAGATTTGACTGGACACCCTGTAGTCGAATGCTAAGGCGCTTCTGCTTTCGGCTTTATTTTGGGAACTGCCCTCTGATGTTCAAGAATGAGTCTGGAATGTTTTAATTTTCGATGATTTTCGCGATTAAATATTATCTTATCAAGTGTCAACATGATTGGAAAAGGGGAGGTCGACTCGAGGGATCGTTTGGCGAGGAAGGAGGAAATCGAGTCGAAGTTGCAGATGGTGAGAATAACAATTAATAAAAACACCTACATGTACTGTAAGTGAAAACTCTTCAAGTCGAAAACAGCTGGGGATTTTGGTTGTCATAAGATTGTGTCGCGATCTCGTTGCAAATTAAATATTAGCTGGGTTGTGGAAGTACTGGAGAAATGGCAGACAGTTGGAGCACGCGAATGATGCATCATATTGCTGTGCTTCACTTCAGTTCAACTGAGGTTATGATTTCAAAACTGTACTTTTGCGAAAGTAGCAATTGGGATGTTCGAGAAAAAATGCCAGTGAAATAAATCCAAGCTATCTCAAACTGATGTATTTCCATTAGTGCAGTTTGATACAGCTTGGACATTATTTCTCAACCTGCACTTTCCTTATTTTCTCGAATGTGGTTTTTTAGGAGCTCGTTGGTTTAAACACGCTAAAAGAAACTCTGCAAAAGAGTAACCAACTGACCAAAGGAATGACTGGCATTTTGATATCGTTTGAAGACCGTCTTGCAAAACTGGAAGAGACAATTCTGCCGGTGTATCAAGATACGTCTAGTTTGCAGCGCAGGCAAGAAAGTATCCTTTTTGAAAGAATGTGTGTGAGGCATTTCTCAGCCATTTATGCTCGAACACCATTGGTGCCTATGCAGGTATGTAAAAATTAAGTTAATTTTGTTTATCTAGGGTCTGAAAAGTTGGGCTTTGCCTTAACATTTATGTAGACATCGATAAGACGCTGGATGCCTTGGATCATATAATAAACTACTACAATGTCACTAAAGAAGTTGAACTGACTATTAAGGAGGGGTCAGTCTCACATAAATACGATTGCGTACCTGTGTCGATTTCAGGTATTTTTCATCGTGGTAAAATTATCAATTTAGGGTCGTGGACAGCTCGGACCAGTATTTAAAGAGCATAGGATGTGTTCAGCATGCCATAAAATACTTCGAGAAGAATAACCCCGAGTCGCCCGAGCTGCACAATCTCGTAAGTGCCCGCAGTTCCGATCGAGGCCCCATTTTGAATACGAACTAACTGTTATTGACGACGGTATCATTTTGCAGAAAATGCTCTTCGTACTAGGCAGCGAAGCGCTCGAGAAGCACTTTCGAGATCTGTTAAACCGGTACTGCAAACCCACTCCTCCAATTCTCATATTGGACATCATCGAAGGTATTTTGCTTTCAATGTCAAATCCCACTCACTGCTGGTTTCATATTTTTACTGATACATCCCAGATTAGCATTTTTGATCTATTCACTGATATTTTTCAATCGTATCACGATATTTAGAGTTGGCAGTGGACAGCGACAGAGTTTTGAATGAGCAGTTGCAAGGTGGATGTTGTTTATGCCTCGTTTTACCGTATGCCTATCCATTACAAACTGTTGTGTTGAATTTAACTTCGTTAACCGATGATCTTATTAATACATTAGAGAAAGCATTGATGGAGCTTATATGCATCGCCACTTGGCTGACCAAGCATGACCGGGACGACCACTTGACTGTCTACGCCACGATACGTTCCAACATTTTGTTGCGATCTTTGCAAGGGTATTGTTTACCAACTGTTTTTCTTCATAACAGATATTCCCTCAGTGTCAATTATTAAATGCCCTACTCTCTTTGTTTCGATAGATTTAGAGATTTTCAAAAGTCCTCAAGTGGGGGAAGAGGCTCGGGAATGAACGCCAGCGCAGCGACGCTGGTCGCCCATGGATCACCTGCAATGGTAAATTTCTCGTTCGGTTTGGACATTCATTGTGTGTTTAGTCTTGAATTAAATTCTTGTTCTTGAAGGCGAGAAGCAGATTGAAGGAGACGCCTACGCGGAAAACTTCCAAACGCTTGCAGCAAGTGTAAGTTCTTCATTTCAATTTGCATTTCTTTTAGAACGGTGCACTATTATTCCAATGCCTTGTATTTACTCAAAAAGGTTGATGAAAAAAGCAACTTCAACAGTTATCAAATACTCTCAGAGCGTTGAGCATGCAACGGGAATACGTAAGTCGACCCCTTGCCCTTCATGGTAATGTTTTTAGGCCAATTGTCATGGTGCCAACCAGCCTAAAAAACCTTGAAAACTCAGGGAATTTTATCTTCAATCTTTAAATCCAGGAAAACTCGGCGAATTTATAATTTTAACCTACAATTTGTCAATTTCAAAATTGGGTTTTGTGTTCGTTCTTTAAAATTCTGATAAGTCAGCATAAAATGATTGGCCTGATAATCAATTCTAGCATCTCCGTAAAATTCAGCATTTACGATTAAGTTTTTCGAAAAAATTTTCCTGCGGCGCTACTTCATCAATCTTTCTCTCTCGGCGGAAAGTGCTCTTGATTGTTGCACATAAAATATCCAAATGTTTTTTCAACCTGGAAAAATTAATATATGACCCTGGAAAACACAGAATTTCATTTTCAGAAACTAGTAGTTACCGTAGATTGCTATTTGACTCAGATTTTCATTAAACAGCTCTCGGGCACAGGAGACAGGGATCCTTTTTTGAACTCCGCGACGAAAACATCGACTTAGACGTCGAGTACTACTTGTCTTCGATGACGGCGTTGTGCAAATTAATGCAGGTTTGCTCCATCAAGCTTTTTGGATTCAGTCGTGTATAGGAGGCAGATAAGTTTATATTGTTTCTCGTCCACTCACCCGTTTCTTTAGTGCGAGCTTAAACTGATGGACCAAATCATTCCCAAACATCACTGGAAGTTGATCTTCGAGCGGATATATCAGGCTTCCCTGGAGATGATCATTCAAGAAGGAGAGGTATTAATATTTTCGTTAGCCTTAAATTGACTAAACCAATGGGGCATTTTATTACAACTGTTTTTTTTTTGATTGCAGAATATCGCCACCAGAGCAAAGAAGTGCGCCAGCAAGCACGACTTCTTGTCGACCCTGATGATATTTCCTATTTTGAAACACTTGAGGACGCTGAAACCAGAGTTCGAAGCCATTTTGCCGGTGAGGTCAAAAATAATGTCCGATTTTGTCCCTAGTGTTTGTCCCTCATAGGTCGGAAATAGGCCAACGTTACAATTCAGTAAACATTCAAAAAATGTCATTGACTGAAGTTTCATTAATTTTAAATTATAAGAATTTTTGTGCTCTTACAGGAAAGCAGAGAAGATGTCGTTTCCAAACTCAACTTATTTATTTACACCCTGAGTGGAACGGTATATACACATTTATTTACTGTACATCAAATTTGGATTAGTTTGCCCTGATTTACTTGCGATATTATTCACCGACAGGGCATCAAAGCTTTGGAGGACTTTATGGACAGCGTTAAAAATGATCTGGACAGACAGATGCCCAAAGACGGTACCGTGCACGAGTTAACCAGTAATGTAAGACGAAGCATTTTATCTTCTGCACCCAACAAACACAATTAAATAAAAACAAAGGCTTATTAAGATTTTTTCAATCTATTTTAGGCAATGATATTTCTTGAACAGTTGAAAGAGTATGGCGAAACTGTGGGCAGTGTGTTTGTTGATGGTAAGCAGTATAATTAATAATATAATTGCGTTTGCATTCAGTTTAACGTAAGGTTGATTTTAATTTTGTGGATCTTCTTGACAGATCCCACATTTAGGTCACATTTGGTGAACTTACCGGAAAGAGACCGAAGCATGGTGGCCTTGGCTGTTTATATCAGTAAGTTTTCGTTCACATAGTCTAACAAATTTTGAAAAATTTCTAATTATTGCTTAATTTTTTTCTCGTCAAGTTCGCGTGCTCTCGGCCTTGGGTTTGACGCTCATGTCCAAGTGCGAAATGTACAGCGATCCTTATCTGAAAGCCGTGTTCAGGTTGAACAATCTTCATTATATTTTGAAAACGTTGCAAAGGTGAATTTTTCGTTTTCACTCAAATTCGATACACTTTTATCTACTGACAGCAGCGCGAAATAATGTCTTCTTATTCTCTGTTTCAGAAGCGGCATTTTGGAAATCACGAAACTCAGCTCTCCAGACGTGGAACTTCATTACACGGACCAGATTTTGGAAGCCAAGAGATTGTACTCTCAAAGGTATTAAGATGAAAGCTTATTGTTTTGAAGTAATTTATACTTTTCAAAATGAAAAAATATAACTTCTTATAATCTGATACGGTAATCCCCATTCGTTGTAAATCAATTTCAGTTGGGAAAGGATCAGCGGAGGTTTTTAACACTATCATTTAATGTCCGAAATTAATTTTCCCAAATATTTTATCTAAAATTATTGCCAGAAAAATGCATTTATCGTAATTGTTCTGAATATGTATAGTAAGCAAAGTGTAGCATCATTAGCTTTATTTGGAACAATGTAATTTAAAGCAATTGTCTGAAATGGTAAAAAAATGAGAAAATGGATGGAAAAATTGAAATATGCTGGAAGAGAGGCATGCTGAAGCAATTTAAAAAAAAAAACGTTGTTTGTCTTTAGCTGGAGTCGTGTTATGCATTACGTAACTGAAGTCGATAGACCGCTCGCTATATCACCAGGTCAACAAAAGGTAAAAATTTTTTGATCAAAACACAATGTGTATTTTTAACAACGATTTTGAATAGCTTTTACCCCCATTTTTTTCAGCTCAAGGATAAAGACAAGCAAAATATCAAAGACAAATTCACAGTGAGTATGTGAAATATAGCCAAGCAAGGATTAAAAGTGTGGTCTTATTTCATGATGACACATTGTGCATTTTAGGGCTTCAACAAGGAAATGGAAGACATTTTTAAAATACAGAAGGGTTATGCTATACCAGACGTTGAACTACGAGAGGGTCTGAAGCGAGAGAACAAGGAATACATTTTGCCAAATTACCACAGGTTTTTTGATAAGTGAGTAGAATGTGTACTTTTTTTTTCACTTCAAAACTTCTCCATGTGGTGCCTCGATTGATCATACATGCTGAAATTGTGATGAAAATGATAATAACGGAAAATCGAAGCATTTTTAAAAGTGTTTTATCACTCTTCCTAAGGTACACTGATATGGCTTTTACCAAGCACAAGGAGAAATACATTCGCTATACCCCGACAATGGTCAGCGACATGATCGACAGTTTCTTCGACGTAGCCGCCTAATACCTGAATTTTGTTCCATTAAGAGTTGATCGTCAGAAAATGAAAATGCTTAGGGGCAGATCATTGTTGACATCGTTTCCAAATGGTCGCTAAATTTACCCCCAGAAGTGGAAGAATGGTGCTTACATCAGCCGTGGACATTGCTGCGAGACATGCAAGATCAACAGTTTCGTGGTTGCTAGCTGGTGTCGGTTGCTAGGTTAGTAATACCGAGAAGTTGAAGTTTTCAAATTAAAAGATTCATAGGTTTTAATTGAACGAAAATGCTGATGGAAACCCTGAGAACTCTGATAAATCTGGAAATGTCGGAGAAATTGGATTTTACATAAGTTCAGCATAAGTAGTACATTGTACATAGCTACTGATTGGTTAACGCATAAATTAAAAAAGCAAGATTGAAATTGTGAATTTAAAAAAAATCTAAATAAAATTTGAGTTCTCTCTTGTTTATGGGTAATAGCAATAAATATAGCATTCCTTACATATTTTTGCATTTTCAGTGGTCAGGGAAATTTGTTATAAAACCTTTAAAATTCAGAAAGTCGTAAGAAAATTTCATCTCTGAGGATATTCAAGGAAGAGGGTTCCCCCAAACCTGGAAAACCTGGAAATGTCAGGGAAAATTGATTTACTTTAAAAAGGCAGGGAAATTTTACAAGTCAATGATACATTTTACATAGATAATAATTGGCTAACACAAAAATTAAAAATGCGGAAGAAATTCATGATGAAATTCTAAATTTAAAAAAATAATCTAAATTTTATGCTGCCTTATGAAAATTTCTGTTGCATCTCCTGTTTATATAACCCTTATAGTAACCCTTACATTGACATTTATCAGATTTGCCTTTTGAGTGATCAGGGAAATTTGTTTTACAACCTGGAAAAGTCAGGGAAGTTGAAAATTTAATTTCCGAACCCTGAGGAATAACGTGATAAAGTTTTAAAATTAAAAGTTGGTAGCTTTGTGGGCAAATAATTGAAGAACATGACAAATTTTCAAATTGAAGTTTCATATGAGAAGTGGTCGAAATTTCATAACACAATGATCAATCATCACTTGGTTGTCCCCCTTCGCCATGGCATCAACCGCCATTATTTGACCAACCTCCCCATCACCAAAGCTGATGATATTAGTACTTGGACGCTCCTTTTACATGCAATTGGGAAATTTGTGGTTGATGTAATCTTGGATTTATGGACAGCCCCCGTTTGCTCGTGTCGCGCATTTTATGAACGAACCCTGCGGCTAGTTTGCCCGTTCGTTCGCAGGGGGCGCCACACTTCACATTCCATTTATGTCAGAATTCCGTTGGCGCCCATTTATCCTTTGCCCAAACTGCTAAATGTCACGCTCTGGAGTTACTTTAATTTACTTGAATTCTTGTTGAAGTTGGTTCGTGAACATCCCTAGGAAATGGACAATAACAAACAGGTCGACAGCGTGAACGAATTTTTGCGGGGCTCGCTGAGAGAGCCCGACGAAAGCATCAATGTTTTGGAGGAAACTCAAAGAAGATTGGGCGCTTTGGAAGTAGCCAAAGAAGATGAAGTTAATCATAATTCAGCTGTTGCTCGAGGTATTGCAAACGTTGTGTTTTTGTTTGCACGTT
This sequence comes from Kryphioiulus occultus, assembly GCA_034687865.1. Classification (NCBI taxonomy): domain Eukaryota; kingdom Metazoa; phylum Arthropoda; class Diplopoda; order Julida; family Julidae; genus Kryphioiulus; species Kryphioiulus occultus. The sequence goes on along the minus strand of JAQGAF010001132.1, from coordinate 20,830 downwards.
TTTGGTAAAAGAAGTTCTATCTATTGGGCCTCAATATAATTTGTGAGCGGCAGCTTGGCAGCGAGGAATTCGAATCATTCGCTTTGATACAGGGTGTCCGCCATGTCTCGACCTCTAAGATGGACGATTTTCAGTTATTTTTCACCCTTTCGCGCTGTTTTACTCTGCTGCAAAACACGCGTAAATAACGTGGGTTCAAGGGAGAAACAGCCACGGAAGGTTAATGGTGGTAGGGACCTAAAGTGTTACATGTATTCCCTATATAATGGCATTCAAGCAGGGTGTCAAAGGTCAAAAAACGTCCTTGCAAGGTCATCATGGAAGTCATAGAAACGTCATGCAAATTAAATCAGGGTCATGGAAAAGTCATGAAATTTACATCAGGGTTTTACAAAAGTCATGAAATTTACATCAGGGTCATGGAAAACTAATGGAATTTGCAATACCAATCCAAGTAGACACCCTGTTAGAGAACTTTGTATAACCTTTGGGTAACCTTAAGTAGGCCTGCAATAAACCTGTCTAAGGTAATATCCTCTCTAAACTAATGTTTTTAAACTATGGGTTTTTATTGGTCCCACAATTTTAGCAAACCAATACCACAGTTTGTTATGCAACCCAAATCAGATAACAATTATACATGTAGATTTTATTTACAAAAAAAAACATTCAAAATAATGTCCCACAGGCGAAATTTCTTTTAAAAAACTTAATAATAAATGATTGATTTTAGCTGATTTTTAGAAAGTTTATATATAGGCCTACATGTAAAATAATAATACTGCCTGCATTGGGTTAAACCACTCCTCTATATCATCATTTGACCAACTCCCCTATCCCCCAAGATAATTGTATAATTCTTGAAAGTCCCATTTAGGAAAAAGTCAAATATTTTCAATGCTGGTAGATCAGAAAATTTACCAAAATATTCTGCGTTGTCATTCTGACAGTCAATTAGACTCAAATCTCTTGCAACCCTCATTCTCATATTCTGTAAATTCACCGAAATACAACCTAGTCAATAGTTCTAGAACTAGGATAGTTTACCAAATATTTCAGCAGTGTGGCGCGTATTTGTAGCATCTGTTGGATGCTGTGTGGAAGAAGACTGACGCTTTTTATTTATTTTTTAGCATTGATTAAAGCTATTATTGACATGAAAGATCTGGAAAAGAAGCTCTTGAGTGACGTCTACGATGCCCAACTCAAAGATTCACAACAGAAACTGGAAGATGCTAAGCAGCGGGAGGATCGTCGAGCTTCCGAAAAACAATATCCTTTTCCATCAGGTCCTGTTGCCACGTGTTGTAACTGACGATATTATTGACAATATAAGGTCAGCTTAAAAATAGGCTAGTTTTCTTTTCCTTGACTCTGCAGCCACGGAAATGATTAACATCTTGAAAGAAGTCGAAGCTGAGAAAAGGTGCAACGAAGAACGACAAATGGAGATCGAAGCGTTGATCAAGAAGGAGTTTAAGTCAGCGAGGTGAGTGTCCTTGTTGGATTTAGCCAAACGTTTGCGCACAACCTATGATCAGCTAATGTTTTTTTCCATCGTCTTAGGGCAACTTACCAACTTTATCGTAATATAACCGGCCTGGACTGGAACCAAGATTCAGGACCCGAAATGTGCGAAGGATGTATCCTTGCCGTTGCTCTGAAAATCTCGCTTTGGACTTTGGTTGGAATTTGCAGTTTTTCTTAACCTGTGATTCAGACGTGGCTCGGGAGGACGACACGAAGCCCTTCTCTCTCAACAAATCCGAATTGTCGCCTTTCTTCGTTGCTAATTACCTGTGGGGTTTGATGGATGACGAGTCGAAGGTCGAGTTCTTGTAAGGTAGGACCAACAATTCTGCCCTGAAATGTAGCTACATCTCTCTCGAACTAGTCGTTGTTAGTATTCTTGCTTAATTGATTCGACTCAATTGCGGCTTAAGCTCGCGTATTTTTATTAATGTTCACATAAATAAATTTTCGGTACATCGCTCGTAAACGTCCTGCAAGAATGTGTGCGTGCGGCAAAAACAGCAGCAAAAATAACAATATCTAACAAGGGAGAAAACATCGGCTCGTTGGAGCACGGTATATACATAAAACAGCAACGCGCGCGACATTTAGGTTAAAAAATGAGGCTGGCTCGTTAATATAGACTTAATAACCAGGGTTACTGAGAGCTCGCGTTTAATGCGAATCGTACTGAAAATAAATATCGTGCAAATAGGTTGTGCTCGACGTCGGGGCATAGCTCGGACCCAATGCACAAAACGTAACAAAACTTCCCGTGAATACTCTGATAGAAAAAAGCGGGCTTAGCTATGGTCACTGGCTCACGATCGTGTTTACTATCTTGGCGCATTTGTCCCCGTAGCTGCCCAAGATGAACGTGTCGTGGTCCCCGTCGACGGCTTGGATCTGTAAATCTCCAGAGCATACCTAGATGCGAGAAAACATTTAAGGTTTAGAGGTTGGATCATGGTCAAGTTTGTGTACAATTCTTCACATTTTTTCACATCCATATATCTGGCTTTTCACATTTTTCACCCAATATTTCTGCTAAAATTTCGCATTTTTATAAGCTGTAACAGCGGATCTCAAACGTTGGACCTACCTAGAATGCCACAGGCAAATTTTTTACAAAAACTTGACAACACATGTTGGATTTCAGTTCGCTTTTCCAAAAAAAAGTGTATTTTCGTGAAAATGATTTTTAGCCATAATGCATTGTGAGACATTGTTAGAAATATTAATATTTTCATGCGCTATGCAATTTTTTCCAGAAAACTGATAAAATATAATTATGGTATATTTTTTATGAAATTAGGGGCCCTAAGGTTGATTCTAAGCTTAATGATGCATGGCCTCCATGAATGGAGAGGAATTCCTCAGTTTTACGCTGAGTTATTTTTTCCCTATTTTTCACACTTGACAGTGGGACATATCAAGTGTGAAAAAGGGTAAAAACTGAAACATATTTCGCAGTTTTTCACACTGAACTCCAATGCCATGTTCTCATAAGAGGTCAAGCACAAAACAGTTCCCGAATCATCATAGTCGGCAAGATCTTCTTCAGTTAGTTCTCTCAAGTGTCGTTTTAGCCTTACAAATTTTAGATGGTTGCGCTGCACAAAACCACTTCCAAAAACCCGAGAGCCCAAACTAACCTTTTCGAGGCCATAGTCGTTGCCGAGGTTGTCCGAGGCAGCCGTGTTCTTGAGGGCCCTGAGCAGCGTCACCTTGCCGTTGAACTTGCTGACCGGCGTGTACAGGAATCCGATCAGCAGCTTCCTCTGGAACATCTCGGCAGCCGTGACGATGTCTTGGTGCCGCTTGAATTTCCCCGTCGTCATGAGGATGTCGGCGGCGTGCTGGACCCTCCCGGCCCAGTTCGGGATGTTGAGCAACTCTGTTTTTACCTGCAGGACGAAACTATTTAGAAACCTCCCGAATCCCAGGTTCGCTCGTTGCAGTCTTCACCTACCTTGACGTAATCGATTTGCGTGAATTGCAGGATGAACGTGCAAAGGGAATCCGCTTCGCCTTGGCTCATCTCCTTCAACTGAAATCTGAAGCGGTACCCTAAGGCGGGAAAGGAAAACCAAATTTAGTTCCCATTTTTTTTTGAGGCAAAATGCCATAGAAGCCGCGCAACAAAACTGTCAGCGTCTTACCGTCTAACAAATTGTTCATGTAGTTGTGCGATCCGTCGAACAGTACAAGGTGGTCAACGGCATTCGTCTTGCCCGAAGCTTCGTTTTGCATCTGAATGGCCATCTCGAAAGCTACCGAGCCACCGAAGGAGTACCCAGCAATCCGGTAAGGACCCTGAGGCTGGGTCGCACGGATTTGCTAAACGGTGATAAAGGCAGTTTGAGATGAGGTCGCAAAGTACAGTGAAACCCTATCTCTGACATCTATGTTGCACACAAAAAGTGTCATGTCCAAGTCAGTTTGCCAAGTTTCCAAGAAAAAAAAGTTGGAAGCTGCTTGCAATATAAAAGCTAGTATGGCAAGTTACAGGGTTCATACCGTCAGGGAAGTCAAGTTTGTTACCTGAATGTAGTAGGCAGCGAGACCCTCCATGGTCTCGAGGGGAGCCTGAGGTGTGCACTGGATGCCGTAGACTGGACACGATAGCTTGGACGCGAGAGATTCCAACACGATGGTCACTCCTTCGATCGGATGGACGATGAACAGCGGAATGCCCTTCTTCACCGTGTTGAGAGCCACTATGCACTGCGAGGGAACCAGATTTTGGATGTCGTACCTGGGAACGAAAACCAACGGCAAGGTCAACTTACTGCGATACATTGTCTGCTGAACTACGAGGGGTATTTAATAAGTTTTAGTGAAATTTGGTAACTAAATGCCTTCGTGTCTTAGCTATTGCTCAAAAAAATTTCAATTTCGGGAGATGAATCTTGCCGTGATTTTGACAAGGAGTGTAAGGTCTCTCTGGAGAAATGTTGTCAGATGGTGTTGAAGCCAATGCTTCGTGTCGATTTTAAGATCTCTAATGTCAAAATGTTTTCCTCAGTGATATGCCTGCAGAGCACCGAATTGGACATTGTTGGCTTTTTTGTGCCAGCAACTTCTTGCCAAAATGATGGGGAAAATGCATCTCCCAAAATGGAATTTTTTTGATTAATAGCTAAGCCAGAAAGCTATATATGTACCAAACTTTATTAAAATGTCATCAATATTTCTTTTTTTTTAAAGAGATTTAATCGAGGTTTAAGACGTTTCGAGACAGGTTTTACGAGGCTGCGAGCTTTGAACGTGCGAAGCCGTCTTACCTGGTCCATTCTTCGCGGCCGGACCGCGGCACTTTGGGTGCTCCGTTAATCAAGCGGGTGTTCGTGGCAGGAGGTATGGGAATGCGGCTGGGGTGCGAGTGGAAAACAGGAAAAAATGACGGCACAGACAAGCAAATCACAGAAAGCGCAGCATGCAAGTTGCATCCTACAACAACAGTGGCTCGGGATGTGCGAGAAGCCACGCAAGATGCGAAAACATGCAAGGCTCATCGACAAAAAAAAAACAAAATACTCAAGTTTCCTGCAGGCAGACCAATTTGCCCAGACACGGTACTTACCTCAGAACCTTGACAATCTCTTCGGTGTTGCTCTCCTTTTGGGCCACGTGCTTTTGACTGGCCTCCGCGGAGGAGGACGCCTCTTCACCGCTGTTGATGACGTCCAGCGTCTTGATGGTCAGCTGCCGGATGTCGTTTATGGACAGGATGGTGTTGAAGTCCCTCTCCAGGGCGTGTTTGATTTCCACTCCCATCAAAGAGTCCATGCCCAGCTCCCCCAGCGTCAAGTCCGGACTCAGCGACGTTACGTCCTTGATACCTTTTTACCAGAAGGAAAATATGGTTGATGCTCAATCGGTAAAAACCTTAGTCATAAGTAATGGCATCGTTCATAGCGTCAGGGAAAGGAAATCATGGTCGCATACAGTATAGAGCCTTGGCCAAAAGTTTGGAGCAACCCCATAAAATTCACCTTTTTTGCATAATATCTGCAAAAATATTCTTGTTCTTGCTCGAGAAAGAAATCGAACATCTCGAGGAATCATAAAAGAGGGTTCGAAAAGCTGCTGACTTAGATGCAGAAAATCCAAAAATATAGTTAATTGTATAGTGTTACAAATATGTAATTTTGCAGGAAAATTAATCAGATTTGGTCAGGGAAATTGAGTTGCGAAGTTTGGTATGAACCCTGAATGGTCTGCATGTTTTGGCAAAGTTTAGTGAAAAAATACTACAAGTTGTAATTCCTCGCTTACCCAAGACATTAGCGACTGCGTCCACAAGGTTGATTTTCTTGCCGGTGTCGGCACCAGGCCCTTTCCTCTCAGCCAGCACGTAACTGGAAACCACCGCGTGTGGCTGGTTGAGGAATCTGTCCAAGGTGGCCATGCAAGATGTAATCCTCTGAGGTAGTGTGCCACCAACTACGATGTCGTTTCCTCCCATGCTCTCCAGGATGACCCCGACGTCTCCGATGGCACCCCATTGGATGGCCAAACCTGTGCAGAAGTTATCATTAGACGGGTTCGGGTCATGGACAACAAGAAACTCCAAGATCCTAAGTACCTGGCAGGTTGTCCTTCTTCCTTAGCTCACAGATCCTCTCCATGGCGGAGTTTGCGAAGCCGTAGTTGGACTGACCGGCATTGCCTCTGCCGCAGCTGACAGAGGAGAAGACCACGAAGTAGTCCAGCTCTGGACACAGTTCGCGGCTAGCTTTGTCCAAGTGGTGGGTGCCGTTGACTTTGGGTGTGCAGACAGTGACGAAGTTTTCCACAGTTTGGTTCTCCATGAAACCGTCTTTTAAAACCTGAGGAGTTTGAGATGACAGGGTTAGATCCAGACTGTCAAGTGTTCCTATATTTTCTGTTTTTGAGGTAGTCCTTTATTTGGGAAAAAATCCTATTTTTCCTATATCTTACTGCAAACTGCTGAGGCAGAGGAAAATATGACAGATACTGGCTAAAATTCATCATTCGAGATCTGGTTTTTAATCATGTTAAATCTATTTCTTGTCCAACTTTTTCTTTAAAAAAAAAGTGCCTGCAGCATTCCTTTAACTAATATCAATATTGCTAAATATTTCATAGATAAATGCAAAATCCATCATAATATGGTTTCTAAAAATTGAGCTTTCGTCTTTCCTATTATTATGTACTTGGCTTACTTTTCAGAAAAATGTAATATTAAAGGTGATGCAAAAGGCTTTCAAAAAACTACACCAGAAGTGACAGATTTAACATTAATTAAGGCGAAATTTTTAGAAAAACCGGATCTCGAATGATTAATTTTAGCCAGCATCTTCCACAGCAGCAAAAAAATAATAATATTCCCTTCGCTATTAATTTTTCTGAAAAGCATTTTAAGCATTTAAACACCATTATTTCTTGTAGAGTCGCAGATCCTACATTTTTTTTCTGAGAAATTCCTTTCCTATGTTCTTCCTATATTTTTTTTCACTTTTTCCTATCTTTCCTATATTACATGTCTACTACCTCTGTACTGCTTGACAGCCTGTAGATCGTATTGAGGAAATGCTAACTTCGGAGATACGGAACTGTGACATCCTCTTTCCAGAAAGTTATCTTACCATTGCCAAGTTGAAAATGCCACCCACTGGTCCAAGCCTCTTGGATTCGGACAGGAGGTTGACGGCACCCTCTTGCGTGGCAACGTCGCTCTTGGAGATGGTCACGCGTACGCCTCGCTCCTTCCAGTGCCGGATACAGCGGGACTGGTAACCATCCCGGACACCCGTGCGGGAGCTAAGCACCAAGTGCCGGGCACCCCGCTCCACCAGCCAGTAGCACAGCTCCAAGCCGAAACCACCGAGACCACCTAAAGACGAGAATTTTGGGGATTAATCATTGAGCAAAGTTGCGGCTGACCAATGATGCACCCGAAAAGCTCACCCGTGACCACGTAAGACTTCTTGGGATGACACGACGTGCGGGGAACTGCTTTTATCTTCAGCGGCCGCGGCACTTCCACCTTCCGTGGCTCCTCCTCACGTATCTGGAAATTGTGGAAAAAATCATTAATGGTTTGTCATTGCATCTATACAGATCACGATGCCGAAACTCGTACAGGAACCCTTCCAGAAATTTAAATTTACAATAATGATGGTTACCATCCAAATGCGGCGATAATTGCCGATTAAATTGGGTTGATGGATTACACCCTCCTACCACAGTTGAATTGAACTGAACTCACCCTGAGCAGGACTTTCCCGATGTGCTTTCCGGTGGCCATGTATCGGAATGCTGCTTCTATCTGGTCCTTCTCGAAGACCGTCCTTCGCAGCGGCTTGACCACCCCCGACCTGATGCCTTCGGACAGCATGTCGATGACGATCTTCTTCTCCGGGGTTTCGTCGCCGAAGAGGGCGTCGAAGAGCACGCCGTGAAAACTGATGTTCTTCAGGAATATGGCCATGCCTGGTTTTGGGGAAACATATATTGGTAAAAAAACTTGCAGAAAATGCATCGAAGTTGTTGCGAAGGCAATTTGTTACCTAACGGAGTGTTGTTCGAAAGATCGAACTTCCCGATTTCCAGAAAGCGGCCATGTGTCGCCAAGAGCCGGACGCTGGCCATCAGCTTGTCCTCTGCTAGCGAGTTCAAAACCACGTCGACTCCTGTTGGGACGAATTTATAAACAATAAACACCAGTGAATTTTACCACGGTTGGTGGCTTAGCGGGAATTGTGAATTGTGGAAAACTTGCCTCGACCACCCGTGGCACGCATGATGACATGTTCGAAGGAAGTGTCCCGGGAGTTGGCGAAGTTTCTGTCTGTCAGTTGCGGAAACAGACTCTTCAGATAATCTCGTTTTTCTTTGCTACCTGAAATTAGGAGAAATTGACTTTGCGTGAAACAACATGTCGAGACACATTACGGGTTTGCGTCCTGGAGCACCAGTTATTCGTTACGGACGGAAGTTGGATGATTTTTACTGCTTTTCTAATAATGAGACATCAGCTTAAAGCTACTTACTGACTGTCGTGAACACTTCGCATCCAAGATTCAATGCAACGGCGATAGCCGCTTGACCGACACCGCCGGAACCAGAGTGGACAAGCACACTTTCGCCCTTCTTCAGGTTTCCTCTGACGAACAAGGCGTAGTACACCTAAGCAAACATATGAAATAACAAAACTGTAAAGAAATCTGCAAGGAATTTGCATTTTTCTTATTTGGCCATTTTATCCGTGCTACAAGTACTCTGTGAATATTCGTGAATAGCGATACTTACGGTGGTATAAACTACCGGCACCGTGGCTGCCTCCTCCAGGGTCCAGTTATCAGGAATGGGCCATGCGAAAGACGGGTCAATCGGTACAGTGGTTGCAAGAGCCTTTGAGGACACTAGGCCCATTATGCGGCGACCGGACTCGTCTCTCCCGGAGAACTCCATCCCGAGGATGCAGTCTTGCGAGGCGAGGTCGCCTGAAAAAACAGTCAGAAATTGGATTTGAAACATTGTATGGTTTGCCGGGCGCTCTGGACAATGTCTTTCTATTTACCTGGAATGGCATCTGGGGGCAGTTTGCCAGTGGCCAACATGACGTCTCGGAAGTTCAGCGAGGCATAGTACACTTGGCACAATGCGGTGTCTGTGCCCGCAATGTGCTTCAGCGGGGACTCGACCCATCGCAGGCTGGAAAGGTCACCTCTGGAAAGAACGTTGATGTAAGAGTGGACTGTCTCGATGGGCTCGCTCTCCGTATCTGCAATGATTTTGACACTCAGAATGCCGTTCAGAGGTTTACGGGAAATCTCTATGAATGAAACCGGTACCGTTTTTGAAAGGTATGTGACGATAGGTCCCCCAGACACCGTCGCGGCACACGTTGATCACGAGGTCCTTCTTGACAATGTCCCCGTAGACGCTCTTGAGTGACTTCACCGGGTCGGCTTCGAACAGCTTCACCTTGTTGGGCTCCAGATAGGGGTTGAAGATGCACCTTGAAATTATCTAAAATTAATTTCTCCAGTCGAGCCGGAATTTTCAACGGAGTTTAGTTGCGGAAGGCTTACCTGATTTTGTCACCGCCGCCTTCTTGCCGAAGGCAGTTGATCAGCCCGATTATGCCGTTGGTGGGTTTGTCGTGGGCCACAATCCACAGGTGCTCGTCCACTCCCTGCTGCTGCACCTTCTCCAGGTGCTCCTTGATTTTCTCCACCCATTTCTCGTAGCGGGACTCCTCCACCATGACCACGGACATTTTGCGCTCAGCGTTCTTGACCTGCGGAGGAGATCGGAAGCCATGAAGTCTGGCTAGATTAGCAGGTACCAACCTCTTGGTGTGATTTTCGATGGAGTCTTCCAGCATACTGACCTTCCTCAGCAGGAACAGCGAGGACAAGATCCCGTCGGCCTTCTCTGAGACCAGTTCCAAGCCTTCTTCTTGGAAGGCCTTGAGCAGTACGTCACGCTGCAGCTTGGGTTGATGGACCTCTCGGATGGCGTCCAGAAATTGCGCAGCCATGCAGTCCTCCGTCCTCTCCATCAGCAACAAGAAGCCGCCTTCCTTCAGGGAGGTCATTAGGTTCTGGAGGCAGTTGCTGATGTTGATGTTGGAGGCCAAAGCCCCGCTGGCGAAGACCAGATGGGCCTCATCGGCTCCTCGAGGAGCAACGTCTGCCGTGAAGTCCCATCTTGCGGACTTCACGCTGTACTTCTCCAAATCGGGGTTGCTAAGTCTCTCCGGAGTGACGTCTGTCACAGTGCAGTCCATCTGGAAAGATGCCAGTCAATTAAATGGTGCCGTAAACGTATCGGCATTTTTAGGGTTCACACTAAAGTTTGCAACTCATTTTCCCTGACTTTCCCTTACGATATGATCCCTGATTCCGTAAGCTACCGAATGACCAACCTGCGCTAAGAGCTGCGAGCCGATGATGGATGCTATTTTGGGGAACAGGTTTCCTCTTACGGCACCGGCCTCGACTATCTTGATCTTCCGGGACGTTGTGTTCTCCTGCACCAGGTCCAAGCACGTTCGGATTATACGGCGGTCGAGCAGGGCGGCGAGCAAGCCATCGTCGTGAAGGTCCGGCTGGCTCTGGTCGAGGATGTTTTCGACGTTGGTCTTGAAGTTGTTGTCCACTTTGGTGCCGAAGATGCTCTGCAAGACCTAAAGGACAAAGGAGGTTTATTAACACTTCATGTCCGGCATGTCTTGACGTCTGCAGGGTGTCTACTGGACATGGAAGTCATGGAAAATCATGAAATTTACATTAGGGTCATGGAATTTTTGCCTTTGATTGATTCACAACATAAAAATTGGGGTTAAAATTCATGATTTGTCATCGTTTCATGAAGATTTCTCCTACACCCTTTTTGGCCAACCATCATGTCACAACTTTGTCTGAAAATTGCATTTTGGTGATAAAAATCCATTGAAATGTCAATGAAGTCATGGAATTTGCAATACCACAGGATGTCTACCGGTCCTAGAAGTCATGGAAAAGTCTTAAAATGAGGTTCAGGTCGTGAAAGTCATGGTAAAGTCATGACATTTACAACAGGGTCATGGAATTTGTCTTTTCACAAAATAAAAATGTGGGTTTAAATTCTTCATTTGTCACCTACTCCCGCAAAATGTTTCTGAAAATCACTATTTAGTGATGACATAAATCTTGAATGGCCCCATATTCTGATAGGCGTTAAATTCTTGAAGGATTTGGCATAGAAAATCCCATGACTTCATGGGATTTTCTATGCCAAATCCAGTAGACACCCTGGTACTGGGTTATCGCAACGGGTTTTGTATGCACTTACTCTGAGAAGCGTTGCGTTGAGCTTAGTCTCCGCCAAGAATTTTTCCACTGCTTGATCGGCATTCATCAGCCTCGATGGCCTCTTCGCAATGTCCACGAGAAGCTCTTGGTTCGGCAACATGATGGCTCCCTGAGACACGAGGTTTTTGGTCTTCTGGATGATGTAGTCCGTGCAGAGGTCAGCGTAGTGCTTGATCAGCTGCTCGGTTTTCTCACGACCGTTCAAACACCTACAGAGGAGACGTGCCGGTTACACATTTTCAAACATCTCCAGCTTCAGGGTCTTGATGATCATTAGAAAACGAGGAATCTGACTCACTTTTTCTCCACCAGAGGCACGAAGTGATATTCCTCCAGCACCGGAGCACTTTGCTGCAAAGGCCGGCGTGGTGCCGTGCTTGCTTTCATGCCCTTTATCTCGACGCCACCAGAGAGACACACATTGATGATGCGGTCCATAGCCACTGGGATTTCGGCACCTGAAAATTTACAATTTTTTAATGCCGAGAATGTCAGGGAAATTGAGTTAGTTTGTAAGAGCCTATTGATTAGTCATCAGCTTTTATAAAATAAAATTGGGATAAAATCCATCATTTTTTATTTTTTAATTTCATGTAAACTGCCAGGAAAATGACTGAAAAGTAGGGTTTGTCACGGAAATGAAAATGTCAGGGAAATTGGGATAGCTTGTTTGCATCAGCCAATACACTGTACTTGTATGGTATAAACATAAACATGTGGGATCAAATCTATCTTTTCTTATTTTTTTTAAAAAAATCGTGTAAAATATCAGGAAAATGATGGAAAAGTTGGCAGGGAATACGTGAAAATGTCAGGGAATATCAGGGAAATTGAGATAGTTTCCATCAGCCAACGGATACAGGGAATTCGTGAAAATGTCAGGGAAAATCAAAAATAAATTGAGAATAGTTTGCATTGGCCAATTGATTAGTCATTGTCTTTTAAAAAAATCTCTTGTAAGATGTTTGGGAAATTATAGAAAAGTTGTCATGGAAATGATATTGTCTGAGAATTCTGGTAAATTCTTGAGAATGTCAGGGATATTGAGATAGTTTGCATCAGCCAATTGATTAGTCATTATCTTTTTATAAAAACTTGAGATAAAATCCATCATTCACCTTATTTTCTTAAAAAATCTCATATAAAATGCCAGGAAAATGACTGACATGTTGTCAAGGAAATGAAAATGTGCCCTGGATTGTAAATTCGTGAAAATGTCACGGAAATTGAGATGGTTTGCATCAGTCAATTGATTCGTCATCATACTCATAAAAATTTAGGGTATGGTCCATCATTCATCTTATTTTCTTAAAAAATTATGTAAAATGTCTTGGAAATTACTCGTTCTAAGGGAATATCAGGGAACCCGACTTGTGAATTTGAATGGGAACAATTGGTTTTTCACTACCGGCTGCTGACCGTACCTTCTTCGAGAGCAACAGCAGCCTCTTCGTGTCGCTCCGGGTTGATTTTGACGTACTGGAGCCGGGTGGGCAAGCTGAGGCCTCGGCTGGACATTCCCAGGATGGAGAACTGCAGCATCGTATCCAGGAAGGACACCCAGTTTTCTTCCCACTTCAGCTTTCCGCAAACACCTTGAACACACAAATAACATCCTTAAATCTTTGCACCGCAAACTACCAGAGCAGGTCAAACACCTCGAGCCACTTACCGTGGTTGTCGGACTCCAAGATGCCCTGGAAAGTTGGGCCATACTCGTAGCCACTAAGCCGCAGTTCTTTGTAGACATCCTTTGTCTTCAGCGGCAAATACTCCGTGGAAGCGCTTGCAGAAACATTTACGGCACCAGCATATGCAAGCTCGGGGTCTTCCGGTTCGTAAATCCGACCAGTGACCACGACGCCACCACCTTCGCTAATTTCAAACTGTCCTCCAGCCACCATCAGGCTGACCAGAAACTTGATGGTGCCCGTCTTGGGAAGGATCGTTGCCCGGTGCAGCATCACGTCTTCCAGGACCACGGACATCTTGGTGTACTCTTTGCCATTAGCTCGTGCAAGAGCCTTCCAAGCCAGGACCTTTCAGATCATCAAAGATGATGAGATTTTAGCATCCGATAACGAGAAACTGCTAACTGCCGCAGCGCAATAACCAAAAACTAACCAAATATCCAGTAGCCGGGTAGAGAACTCTACCATCAATGGTGTGTCCGATAAGGTAATAATCTTTCGAGTCTTCAGAGGTGATGTCCACTTCGACGGCCATTTTGGCACCGCTGGTATTGCCTTTGTTGATGTACGCATCGGCAGTGGCCACGGTCCATGACTGCGAGTGGTCCCACTCGATGAGCGGGGATATCATGGGGGTGCCGCGGGGAACGGGAAGCGGAACCGGAGGGTATAGCTTGCTCACTGTCGGGTTGATGCCATTGATGTACATTCTGCAATGGACATGGGGAATTTGAATTCATTACACATGGTGATTACCAACCTGGAAAAACTATGAAACCCGGAAACCTCACGGAATCTTATATTCAACCTGGAAAACTTAGGGAATTTTAAATTGAGACCTAGCATTTTTCAATATCAAAATTGTATTTTCTGTGTGTTCTTTATAATTCTGAGATGTCAGCACAAAAATGATTGGCTCGATAATCAATTCCACCACTCCCTTAAAATTCAGTATTAGCTATTACGTCTTTCTAAAAAAAAGTGCCCATGGCGCTCATAAAATTAATCTCTCTTTATGCATTATTGGTGATTTGGTTTAAAAAAAAAAATTTAAATTGCTGTCAGTGATACCTTCATTATTGGTATTTCTGGAAAACGTTATAGGGGGAACACACCTAAAATCCGTTATTTCTGGAATTTTTTATTTTCTATCATATTTTCTATCACTACTTTCTATCATTGTAAATATTCCTGAAATTTTAAAAATTGTCCATAACTGCGTTATTATTGATCTACTTTTTATATAAAAAAATCCCTCAAAAATTTCTTTCATTATTGTTATTTCCACAAAAAAGCATTTCGAAGAAAATACACCTAAAATTTGTTATTTCTGGTAGTTTTTTGAAGAAATATTCGTAAAATCCATCATTGGGATACGGTTGTTTGGTAGTTGACTAAAAACTACCACTTGAGATTAATTTTTCACAAAATTTCGCCTACGGCATATTATTATTGTTAAATATTGTTTTCAATAGAATCATGACGCACATTTGCACATTAAAATATAGTTGTTGAACCTGGAAAGCTCAGGGAATTAAGTTTCCAAAAATTAGTAGTCGCCATGTTCCAGCACGCGCACAATGCATTAAAATATATTTTTTGAACCTGGAAAACTGGGAATTTCATTTCCAGAAATTAGAAGTCACCATGTTCCAACACGCGCACGATTCCAAAAATTCACCGGTACTTACTTTCCGAAGCAGCTCAATAAGTACAGCAGACTGTCCGGCTGGTTGCGCTTCATGAGGCCGAAGAAGGTGCACTCTGAGCCCAAGGTGCGCTTCAGGATGGCTTGCAGCAAGCAGTGGGGTGCAATCTCGATAACCAAGGCATTTTTGGGCACGTGTCCCAAAGCCTCTTGAAAAAGCACTGGGCTGACCAAGTTATTGACGTGATACGCTGCCGAGCTGGTCTGCGCCAACGGGGTGTCCCAAAGCGACTCGGGTATCGAGGAGCTGACCCATCGTGATGTCCTAGGTTTGGGGTTCGGGATGGCCTAGTTACACGGTAAGATAATTGCCGGGTTAAAAATGAAATTTAATTTTGTCTAAATGCGTTCGGACAATGCGGGTTGTCGTACCAGCTCCAGAGCCTTCCTCAAAGACGGAGCCACCGATGCCATGTATTTGCAGTGGAAGGCGATACCAGCACTGTTCACCTCCTTGGCGAACATGCCTTCGGCCTTTAGCTGACTGACGAACTCACTGACCAGGTTAGCGGCACCGGAAATGGTGACAGTGTCCTCGGCATTGTGGCAGGCCGGCACGACTCCTTCGGGGCAGCGCTGCTTCGCTTCTTCCCAAGACAGACCTTGAAGAGTAAACATTGGTCAGACATGCCGGTGGCCCGGAGTGCAGAAGTCTAAAAATCTTGTTAAACTCACCGACTGCAGCCATGGCTCCGACCGGCAAATTGGCCTGCTTGACCAGGTAGCCTCTCCAGTAGGCGGCCATGATGGTCTGTTCTTCCGTGAAGCATCCATCGGCATAAGCGCAACCCAGCTCGCCGACAGAGTGACCAACCATGCCCTCCGGTTCTATGCCGAGGTGCTGCAAGATGTTCGTTAGCGCTATCTGCAAAGAAATGCGGCAGGTTCCCATTGACATGCGGCCAAATTCATTGAAAATATTGTTTCTGACGTAGTAATAGCGTTTCTGGAAAGGCAGGGAATTCGTCAAAATTCGTGGGAAAGTCAGAAATGCAGTACTGTACTGTTGAAATATGTGTATTTTTCACCTAAAAATTGCCCACTATTAATTTCGCTACTTTAAATTCCGAAAATTTTCGCATATGGCGGGTTAAACTTCGTTCGATTCAGGGATTTGAAAATTAATATATGTACTATTTTTGGGCTAATATTGTGTGACATTTCGTGTAAAATGTCAGGGAAATTACTGAAAAGTTGTCAGGGAAATCGATTTGAGAATTTGTGTGGGAACCCTGTTCTGAATGGTGTCCACAAGCACTTACTTGAATGCACGCTATAGCAACGAAGGAGTTGAGGATGTCATCGAAGGTCGTTTCCTCGCTTTCCATTATCAGTTTGTAGATATTGAGGTTGTATGGCTTCAAGATATCGTTGGCTCTCATGATGGTCTTGTAGAAGATCTCGAGCTTCATCAGATCCCTTCCCATACCGGCCCACTGGGAGCCCATGCCCGAGTACACGTACCAGATGGGGTTCTTGTGGGGAGCGCAACGCTAGTGATCAAAGAAAAAGCAGATTAGGATACGGCGAAGCCAGATTTTCTTGACCGTAGAACACCCGCAAGAGGGGTCTTACGACATACCCGGATTTCCATCACCGGGTTGTTGCTGTTCAAGATGGTGTAACCTCTGTACGGATGAGCATTGAGCGGGGACAATGCCGGCTCGCTGAGGAGAGCGTACAAGTTCTGCTCTCCGGCGTGCTCTTCCATGTAGCTCAAGACCTTGCCAACGCTCTCTTCGGTGCGACCCATGAAGTTGAACAGCTTCGGGCCCTCGAAGATGGCTGGCACTGGAGCGACTTTCTGTATCGGGTTCGGCTTGATGATCAGGTGCACGTTGGCGCCTCCGAAGCCGAAGCTGTTGATGCCCACCAGTCCGCCGTTGTAGGGAGTGTTCTCAGTGACCACTTTCAAGCGGCCATCAACCAGGCCCTCGATCTCCGTGTTGGGGCTGTTGTAGTGAAGGTTGGCCGGGATAATGCCGTCTTCCATGGCGATCAGCACTTTGGCCAATGCGCACATGCCTGTCCAAAATCAACCGGGTTTCAGAAACTTCCAAAGCTTTAAAGGTCAACGGGCCGGCCGCAAGACTGGCAATGCGGTCTACGTACCAGAAGCCGGTTCCGCATGTCCCATGTTGGACTTGACGGATCCGATGAGCAAGGGCTCCTTCCTGTCCTTGCAGAAGAACTCTGTGATGCTGTTAACCTCTTGTGGGTCTCCCGCCTTGGTTCCTGTGCCGTGGGCTTCCACGTAAGCAACGTCAACTGGGTCGACGGCAGCCTCTTGGTATGTGTCTTCAAGAAGCTTCTTCTGCATGTGTCCGGATGGGAATGTAATGCCTGCAACGAGCAGTGAAGGGGATCAGAAGCCGGCTTTCGGGTAGCGGACAAAGTCCTCCAAAGAGCACTGCTCACCTTCGTCTTTGAAGCCATCTGTGTTGGACTTGATGTGGATGACGGTGGCGTAGTTTCTCTTGGCTATGCTGGCTTTCTGTAAGAAGATTGCAGCGATGGCTTCGCTTCGGACGTAACCAGTTCCTGCAATTTTAAGGCGTTTTAGAATCATTGAATGACTGATGATACGAAACTGTACTTAGAGCAGTAATTTTGAGGATTTTACCTTCGGCATCAAATGCTCGGCATTTTCCTTCTGCTGACAGCATGCCAAGCTTGTTAAAGTTGGCCGAGGTTCTGGGGCTCAGGATGATGTTCATGCCTGCCACGATAGCCGCATCGCACTGACCGCTCCGGATAGCCGCAACGGCCTCGTTCATGGCGATTAGACTGGACGAACAGGCAGTGTCCATCATGATGCTGGGACCTGCAAACGTAAGGCGATACGGCATATGTTGTCATATATTATTGTTAGACACCTCTATAAGTCGGACGTATCAATATGTTGGACACTGTGCCGTAGGGGTAACATTAGGGACAACCCCTCTAAGTAGGACACCTCACCATAGGTGTCCGATATAGAGGGGCTTCATTGTACTTTGCCTGACAGAAAGAGTTCATTTTGATTACAAGGGGACTTACCTGTAAAGTCAAACGAGTAAGAGATCCTGTTTGCATACATGGCCCTGCAGCTGCCGATGAGCATGTAGCCAGACGCTTTTTCAATGTCTTCGTCAAGTCCTTCTTCGGTCTCTGCGCAGCACGACCCCACGTAAACACCGATGTTTCGGCCCCTGATACTTGTCGGGTTTACACCTATGATGAAACATAACGTGTTAAACATTGTGACAGATCAAGAATCAGAAAGCATGGGGCACTTCCCAAACCAATGTCTCCACTCACCGGCATCTACGATGGCCTCGTAGGTCGCTTCCAAGACCATCCTGATTTGTGGATCCATGGCGTCCACCTGTTTGGCATGGACCCCGAAGAAAGTGGCATCGAATTTGGAAAGGTCCTTCATCTTTCCGTTCCTGGCGGGAAGTCCGAAGATGCCTGGAAAACATTAACGTTAGAAAAAATCTGGATGAGTTTCTCGGTCTGCTTTCACGAGTTAATTTCATAGAACTGTCGGAAATGATTTGTTTTTTAATCTAAATTTAGCAGTTTCTATTACAATTCTCAGAATTTCTGTTTTATTTTTTTGGACATTTCACATCCGGAAGAGCCTTCGAGGTGTTTGTAAAAATGCGCCTTGCCATTGCTGTCTGGCTTCTTTTTGCCTATATCACGTCTGACAGAATGTTTTACATCCTGAAGAGGCCCTAACTAGTCGTTCATGACTGTATGGACCATGCGTTAAAATCATTGTTTGCTCGAAAGCATTGCTGTACTCTAACTGTACTTCGGAAGTTTGCATCATTGCCGGTATGCGGCTCAGTAGCAAGTCAACTACTGAAATTTCAAATTTTTAACCAAGGAGCTTGGGAAGTCTGGATTAAAAAAAAATAGTAGGACAAAATGGCTGCTTTCAATGTAAAGGGCCTGATAGCTTCATTAATCACATAGATCGGGTTTTTGTCGTTGGCAACGACAAAGGGTTGCTAGAGCTACGGGAACTACTCTTGACATTAAAAAACCTCTTCATGTCATATCGCCATTGAGAACCATGGCTTTAAATTCTGTCATGGTCTGACATCTCTTCAGGTTCATCTCTAAGCAACTTCAAAAACTTCCCAACTTCCCAAAAACTCGGAAGGACATCGGCAAAGCAGCACTCGCATGCCGATCAATTTTCATCAGTTTTCTGAAATTGATATTTCGAAAAGTCCTTGACTTTTCACTGGGGTACTGGTAGTCTGAGAAACCAAACGAAACAGTATCCTGGCAACACGGACGAACAGCACTTGCCAGTCATCCTGGAAGAATAATCGATAACGGCAGTGAAAATTGAACCGAATGAGAAGCATTGGATGCAGAAGACAAGCACTGTATACATGCCCTACATTGCCTGAAATTACTGCACTTCCTCAAATTACTCACATGGTGACTACCAACTTGGAAAACCTGGAAACCTCAGGGAATTTTGAATTGAAACCTGAAATTTTTCAGTATGAAAATTGCATTTGGGCGTGTGATTGGTCCGATAAGCAATTCCACCTAAAATTCGGTGCAAAATTCAGCATTTATGATTAAGTTTTTCCAGAAAAAAATTTGTCAGTGGCGCTCCTGAATTAATCTTACTTCATGCATTATTGGTAGATTAATTTAAAAAACTTCCAATGCTGTCAGTGTTGCCTTTTTTATTAATATTTCTGGAAAACGTTTTCGAGAGACTACACCTAAAACCCGTTATTTCTGGTGATGTTTTATTCGAGTTTCGTCTACAGAGTTAATTTCCGTCGATAATAATAATAGTTCTGAAATTTTCAAAATTGTCTTAAACTGCATGATTGGTGATCTAGTTTATTTAAAAAATTCCTTATTATTTCTTCCATCATTGGGATAGGTTTGTTTGGTAATGTTGACTAAAAACCTGCCATTTGAGATCTAATTTTTCAAAAAAAATTGGTTCCTTATTATTATTATTAAATACTGTTTTCATTATAATTGTGGCACACATTCGTTACAACATATTTTTGAACCTGGAAAAAAACTAAAATATGACCCTGGAAAACCTTGAAAACTCAGGGAATATAGTTAGTAGTCGCCATGCTACAAAAAGTGGCGTCTAAAGGGGCTTGGACAGAACATCCTTACCTATGGGCCACCTTCGGTCATCTTCGGTGACCATGTCCACTCCATTCATGAGGTGCTCCCTGAACTCCTGCATGGAGTCGGCTTCCGGAAACTTGCCAGCAATGCCGGAAATGACGATGTCCTCTGTGGACACTTCCGGTCGTCCACCGTGGCCATTGTAGGTGGCGTGGTGGTCGGCTTCCGCTGTTTCCGGGCCTGAGAAGTCAGCGTCTTCAGCAAACTTGGCAGGCATTTTCTTGTGCTTTAGGAGGTTTCAATCTGAAATGAAAAAATGGACATTAGACCAGCTTCAGGATGTAGTTAACAAACGTCAATTTTCAGAGGTAGTTGATAATTTGTGTCCACTGTATTGACACTGCCAGCCTGGAAAACCCCGAAAAACCTTTAAGATGACTCGACAGTGACTTAATGACTTCATTAGCAATTTTTATTTCCTTCTCGTTAAAAACCATGGAGAAAAATCGGCTGTCAAACTGGCTCATGTTGCATGACAGTTTGTTTATAAATTTGTCTTTGATGCCTGAAATTTTGTCCTTTGCTTCTGGTCTGAAGCAGTTCAAATTGGCATGTTGGTTATCAAACTGGGTTAAAACTTTGGTGATAAATCAAGTTCTCATTAATTTGCAAATAAGCTTCAGAGCAAGTATTAAAACTTAATTTTTGTGAACTTTACTTTGTAATTGTTATTCTTGACTTCACGAGTTTTGAATTTGACATTAAAACTTGATAAAAGCCTTACAGGGGACGTTCAAGTATTACGTCATCACATAATCGTCAAAAGTGATGGCGCCAAATTCCCTAATAAATCAAACCATGAATGGTCAAAACGTGAAGATGGAAAATGTAAAAATGTAAAAATTGGAAATGAATTTCACAAAAGCCAGCTTGGTAATCTAGCGTAAAACTGAGGCGTTGGGGGGGGGGGGGGG
>JAQGAF010001131.1:0-35034 GCA_034687865.1 Kryphioiulus occultus | reverse complement strand
TTAATACCAATTGCTGTCATTAAACCTATTGATTGAATTGTTAAACAATTCCAATTTACATTTACATTTAACCAATTCATATTTTTACTTGGGATGTTTTTTAAAACACGCAAAAGAATGAAAAATTATCTTACCGGTTATTCAGCAGTACGTACTTTAGTATCAGATAGATAGAACTATTGTCTATATTTGCAGATAAATTTTTTTTTCGTGATTTACTTCGTTCAGATTTCAATTACAATCTCCAGGAGCCAATAAATCGAAGTCGATCGAATCAAAATCGAACGAGCCGTTGCCATGGTAATGACGAGAAAAGAACGACACCTGGAAAGTGTAATTCAAATCGGGAACGATGTAAATCGCGAATAAAATAATTATCAGCATAAATTGCTGATATTTCTGTCAATCATGCACTCGAGTAAGGTCTGCTGAATAATTGGTAAGTGAATTTTTTTGTTGATTTGCGTGTTTTTAAAAAAAAGAAGTATAAAATAAAATGTAACATGAGGATAACATGAGGAATTTAACTCCTTCACCATCTTAAGCGGTCATCACACTCCCGTGGATGGATGCGTGGGTGGGACATGGCAGATTTTGCTAACATATCGTTGCTGATTATATTATCACTCGAGAGACCATTTGGCTGAAGTGAATGCGTTACGCACTAGACCTTGGCTAACCTAACACCCTGTGGACCAATCCTGAATATTAGTTTAAAGAGCTTATTAGCTTGGAAAGGTTGAGGAAGGAGGGGTTTATCAATGCTTTTTCTCTCGACCTTTGTTTGACCTTTCTTAAGTCTCTCCCCCGCCATTGATAGACTGATCTAACGACCCAAGGACTTTGCCCAAAAAAGTGGATTTTTGTAAATCTTATTAACATCATGAGAAAGTTTTGACAGGCATCTAACATGGTGCTTCACAAAATATTTTAGTAATTAAATGTGTACCACAATTCTACTGAAAACAATATTTACTCATAATAATAAGGAATGTTTTTGAAAAACTACATCTCAAATGGTTGGTTTTTACTCCATGTTACCAACAAATATCCCAATGATGGTTTTTACGAACATTTTTTCTGAAAAACTACCAGAAATAATGGATTTTGGTACATTTCTCATGAAATGGTTTTATTTTTTTGGAAAAGATAATGAAAGAATTTGATCAATGTTTTTTTTTATAAAAAATTACATCACCAATAATGAGTTCTAGACCACTGAAAATTCCAGAAATATTAACATCTTCAGACATTTACGCCATAGACGAAACTTGACTAAAAAATTACCAGAAATAACGGATTTCAGGTGTAATCTCTTGGCAACGTTTCCCAGAAATATTAATAACAAATGCAACACTTATGGCAATTTAAATTTTCATGAAAACTACATCATGATACATGAAAGAAGAATTGATTATCGGGACAATCACTTTTGTGCTGATCTATCAGAATTATAAAATTTAATTTTCAATTCAAAATTCCCTGAATTTTCCAGATTTTCCAGGCTGAACATAAAAATCCCTAAGGTTTCCAGGTTGGAAATCACCATGATCTTAGTCTGCCAGCAAGTCTAGTTCCCAAGCTTCTTAAAATTATAGTCGATTCTGAATTACTTAGTTCCTTGTTTGAAAACCAAAAAAAAATTTCTAATGTGTGGTCATTCGGCAAAAAAAGTCAGTTCTGTGGATGCATTGCTGCAGGGTACATTCTCACAGGAATTGCTGCCTAATCACCGGAATTTCAAATTTTATCTGAAATCTTGCTATTCTGTCAGAATTATTTCATAATTTTCGAGTTTATCCAAGCAATCATCTTTTATTAACTGCATTGGAGCGTGCCAACATGCTCATTAATCACTTGTGCACTCCCAGAACCTCCACCTCCACAGAAAATTGATGGTGGACAAACTGGTTCCGGTTCACGGTTCAACTTCCTGCTTGCAACCAAACTCAAACATTGCGTGTGGGAGGCTCCAAATTAAACAAACATTGCATTTCTGATCATCGATGCATCACAAGCCAATAACAAATGATGGTCAAAAACGTCCCAAGCTACAGTAGAACCTCCAAAGTTGACCATCTCCCCAAGTTGACCACATTTTAGCTGATCGGGGGGTTACCACATTAACTCAATGAATGGTGACCTTTACATGTTGACCACCTGCACCTCTGTATGTTGTATGTTGACCACTTGGACTATGACACAATAGTAATAGGTACAAGAGTTCATTTTGAACCCCTTCAGTACCCCTACTGTACTGTACGTGTAATTGCTGGATACTGTTGCAGCACATTAGCAATACTGGCATTATATTATGAACATTTTAATACGATTATTCAAGAAAGATGATTCCTTACTGTAAAATGTAAGTACATGCAGTTCACGGAATTAAAATCCTGTGTCAGTAAAGCCTCGTTCCATATGTTCACCAGTTTGCAACAGTCGCTTGGGTGGTTAAGTTACAGAGGTTCTACAATATTTTCCTACCAGCCTTGGGTTCAATAAAGACCTTCTTTGGCGAACATCACAACCGGAAGTTGCTTGTAGGTGTCAACATTCAATGGAAGAAATTTCAGGAAAAACAACAAGCTATTCTGGGACACTACAGCATTTTGTTCAATGGATTCATCTTTCCAACAAAGGACCGAAGCCAATGGACTGCACAGAATGGGAAATTGTATGGTTTGTCATCCACCAGAATCGAAACACTGTTTCAGCTGTTTGTAGTGTTGCATCCGCAATGTGGACTAGAAAGGCTACCGTCATCAGATCTACAATGTACGATTATCGATCAGATCAGTGCATTCATAGCAAATTCAGAAGCAGTTTCCATGTCCATGAATGGCAAACATCCCCATCAAAGACAGACCGGAAGTCGATATCTGCTGTCTGGTACTTGAGGGCAACGGAAGCTTAGTTGTACTGGCGCCAATATTGGAAAACGTGAAGTCATGTAAAAACAAACAATGAGCATTGAAGTTTTTTGTAGCCCCAATAGGGGTGGTGACTTCCTAATAAGTTGGGTTTTTGGATTTCACCGCCTAACGCATGTCAAGTACATGTATTTGCTGACAGTAGTGCATGTTTTTTGAGTGTACTGAGTTGAATTGAATTTGACAAATTTGGGATAACCACCGTGTGGATTTTTCAGAAGTTTGATTAGCAAGCAAGAAAGGTGTGTAAACTTAAGGGCAACTAAGGCTTACGACTAGAATTGTGTTTGCTGTACTACGGTATCTGTCCTGCTATTCTGCTCCAGTGAAAAAGTGAGCTTCTCCTAACAACTCGCAGGCTGGCAGTGCTTGCCTGCAGTCAGGGAAGGCAGAAATAAACGACATTTTTAGGTTAGGTTAGGATAAACACACACAAAAAATGATAAATTTCGACAGCTACAGACGGTGATTCTTGTAGTAGGGCTGAAGTATACATTTTGAGCACATTTGGAGCAGGGAATATACCATAGTAGCGTTATTTTGACTAAAAACATTGAAGGAAAAGTTGGCTAGAATACAATTAATGCCTTGACTGATCGACTTAATCATTGGTCAAGATGCCCAAGCTGCAACACATGAAGATCAGTTATCAGAGCATTAATTGGCCTTCCGGCACCGGAAACGATTTCAAATCGAGAGATACTATTTCCGGAAGTCTGATTTGGTCGAGACCGCCTTCCAAAGTGATGTTATGGCTGCTGGAGTGTGTACACAGCAATCCAGCATCAAATGTAATCTGAAACGCTTGCAATTACCAGTGCAAAGATTGGAGAAAAGCAAGATAAATGTGCCAAATGACCACAGAAGTGACCTCAAAAATCATAGAGATTTGCTCCCTGCCCAGCTATCAAACTTACTTTGCCTGCCATGTCATCAATTAAACAAGTCCATGAAGCAAGGTTACTGACCGAATCTTCAAACAAATTTCCCTGACCTTTTCAGGTTTTCCATACACTTTACCCACAAATTTCAGACCATTTAAAACAAACATATATTACGGATTTAACACGTTTTTACTTCAAACAGGGTCATGTCATGTGTTTAGGGTATCGCTTTTTAAATTCATTCTTGCTTCGCTTGCTTGAAGTAAGCTTACATGTACCTATATTCCTTTCAAGATTTTAATATATCGAAAGCATTCTATGTAGTGCTACAATCTTGAACCTCTGGCTCTTATATTTCCAGACATGTGCATTTTCATGACTACCCTGATATTTAGTGACCATATTACCAGGTGTATTATATAGTAATTTGTTTGAGAAACCAGATGCAAGTTTTCTATTTCTTTTTTGGGATTTCTCATATTTCCAGACATTATGTGAATTTTCATGACTTCCCTCACATTTCGAGATCACATTCCCAGAAATATTGGATTTAAGGTGTATTTGTATGGCATTTTCTTGAGAAACCAGATCACCAAGCAATGCATTTTAGCGGATCTTCCATAAGAAATACTCCGAAATATTAAAGATGATTGAAATGCCATATAAGAACGTTAAAAAAATAGATAACAAATGAAACTATTTTATTTCGTTTTGTAAGACATCTTGCCAATCACAATTGTTGTGGCACAACAAATTTCCAGACATCACTGGAATCTCCATGACTTTTCCAGATCAAATCAATTTCCCGTACTTTTCAAAAACGTTTCAATCCAATCTGCAACTGCAATTCGTGAAGTACATATCATGGCAACTCCAGAGAAATTCCAGACAAACTGTCCACCTCTGAATGGCCATCCCATAAAACTCTTCAGAGGCCACATTGGCCACTTTCACACCTTGAAAAGGTGTCACTGACATTTTACCACAACTGCGACATTTAGGAACATTAAGTCAAGTACTCGTGAGGCATCCCCGTGGGGATAATGGAGCTACTTTCCATGGTCAGGATTTGGTATTGGACTCACACAGCTCACCTCTGGAGTAATGAAATGCCTTCCTGAAAACTATTGCTCAGTTGGCATTTCACGGAGCTTCTGAAATAAACGATGGCACGGTTAAGGGATTTCCACTTCTGAGTTTCAGCATGGCTGCCCCCTAAGATGCGCCAGAGGACTCGTGAAGGCCATCTTAAGCCGTAAAAGAAAACTATTCAATCAAAAACCGCTAGGAGAGCCACTTATGCATTTTCTGCGCCAGCACGTACACGTACGCCGACTTTGGTTTTTCTCCCTTTCCGTGAAATGCTTCTTGGAAAAAGTGAAAAAAAAAACGTGGCTGAAGAGGGCCATTGAGCACAAAGCCGTTGGCTGCAAAATTTGCAGAAAACATCCATGAAATAAAACAGACCTAGTGATGCAGTTGTGCAATTTGTCAGTTTCAACTGCTATGGAAACGGAAACTTTTCGGATAAACTTCGGTATAGTCCCTGCTGCAAACGCGCCAAAAATATGTTTATTTCAGCTCTACTTGTCTATAGTATACCAGAACAGTGTCCCTCCAAAGATGAAATGTTCACCTTTCCTGACGTTTCCAGGTCTTCAAACAAATTTATCTGACTTTCAGGTTCATAAAACTAATTTCCCTGACCACCCAGACCAGTGAAAGTGCAGAAACATGACATATGCCAATGTCAGGAATGCTATATTTATTGATTATTATACATGTGTGTACTATAATGTATATGCAGGAGTAAACACATTTCCATTAGGAATCATCAAATTTGGATTAGTTTTTTAAACTGAAAATTTCATTAATTTCCTCCACAGAACTTTTGATTAATAAACGATATCACAAATGAACTATTGGATTTATTGAATTGCCTTGACTTTTTTTACCTAAGTCCATTTTCCCTGACGGCTCCAGATTTTTTACAATTTCCCTGACATTTCCATGCTTTGGCGAACCCTGCAGAAGGCACACGTCCTTTATTTCTTGTTTAACCTAACCAAACAATAATGTCCGATTTACAATAGCTGCCCCTAAGGTTCATGCAATCACTGCCAACCTACGTGCAGTTAGGAGAAACCAACTTTCTTACAGTGCATATGCAGAGCAGCGACTATACCGAAATACAATGTGCGCAACAACTAGCTCTCAACAAATTGATGGACTACATTTGCAAGAGTCATACAGGTAGCAGTACATGTTGTGTAGGTAGTGTATGTTTTCTGGTCGTGTTCAACTCACTGCTAAAATTTTAGTACAGTGGCAGGTATAATGGATAAAGGCAAATATTACGAACTTGGCAGGTTTAACACTATCTAGCATCTCCCTGTAAATCATGCCAAACAATGTTCTTGTTCCAACTGTGCAACAAGCTTCACAGAAGTGACAAAACATAGTATGATTCATCCATGCTATGTATTCATACTTTTGTATAGGACAAATGTGGCCACTATGATACAGCAAGTAAGTTCACAAAACATCTTTTATTACCACTTACTGCTTGAAAAGGAAACGTTTAATTGCAAGTAATAGGTCCCATTCAGAAAAGCACCACTAAAACTGATATTAACAAATAATGTCACATGGATCACTTCCTCCAAAGAGTGACATTTTCAGACATAATTCGCATCCCATGTTTCAATTATGACACCCCAAGCCCAGCATTCAGTAGCTAGGGTACAAATGCAAACTCTGTTGCACATTTATTGAAACTCTGAACCGATATTGGGTCTGTTATTCACATCTCCATGGAAATATCATATCACAAATCTGAAAAAAGATTCAGAAGCTAAAGAATGTATCTTTTATAAGTGGAGGTGCTGAGCAACGAAGTGTGTCATATAGTTTCGATATGTGGGGGGAAGAGCAGTTTCTAGGAATATGAATTGTAAGAGTTTCTTTGGAAACCAGTACAAAGCTGATTCCCACACCAGTGATTCCATTTTCAATTCCCTAGTTTTACATCTGGTTCCAAAGACCCAAAAGCCAGTGTGGGCAACAGGGTTTATAATTCAGCAATTTCAATTCAGGTGATCCAAACGCCCAAATCGATGCTTTGTGACATTCATTCGATCAGCATACGCTCGCCATTCCCTTTGTCTTGCACTGTTAAATCTTACATAAAACGACCACCCAACTGGCGTGCCATAAAACGTTCCAAACTTATTGATTCCAATAAAACTTGCATGCCTCAAGTGCATGACAGCCATTTGACATCAGTGCTCGAATTTCGAAGTTGTGCCGCAAAAGTCATTTCTGAATCACTTTTTAATAAATTTCCATTAATTCCTAACTCCCTTTTTGCGTCTTTTTTAACTAGACGAATTTGAATATGAACCGAAAATTTCTCAACAAGTGGACAGTGCATAATAATGCAGTAAAAGCTGGTTTCAATGTAATCCAGACAATGCCAGTTTTAAGCATTCCATTCAATTATTATGTGCACTCAAGGAAGAGACCCAGTGTAAGTTACACGTAGTATAAAATCCAAGAAAATTAAAGTAAATCTCACTTCAAGCTTAATGCGTATGCTCGGGCGCCCATGGCTTCAACACATGGCTTCAGGCGGCCATATTGGCTCGGGATTTCTGCCAGACATTTTCTGCAGTTAGCAATAAATAAATCCGAAACGCCATAACTTATGAATGCCACTTCATTGTGTGCATGAGTGCGTGCGGCCCAGAAGTGCACAAGGCTGTGCAATATTAATGAATTAGTCTTACAATGGCAATCGCAGATATACATCATCCCTGGCGTCCATTTGCCATTCTGTTGCCACAAATAGTGAATAAAATTTGCATGCCAGTGGGAACAGTGGATTGAGGGTATGGGGAAGGAAGCAATATCCATCTATGGAGCCAGAAAGACAAAAGGGATTTGGGAATGCCAGTTCTGTATTCCAAATAATTTATGGCTCCCTGTTGACGATAATTGCGAACGATATCAATGTTTCCAGAAATAACATTGTGCAATTCGAGCATATCCAAGCCATGCCAATTTTGCAGCAATAATCACCAGGGTGTGAAATTCAGCTTCGAATATGCAAAAGCCAATGACGATTCAATGCGGAACTGTTTCTGAAATATTTCCTCCTATCATGCTAATTAAGCCTGACTAAATAACTCGACAAGACCGGTTGAAGCATTTAGGTCTGGCAGCAAGCAGTTTCAGAACCAATATGGCGCCAAGGATGCTTTATTGACGTAATGGTTCCAAATTTCACGGATGTGCTGACTGCAAACAAGGGTTTTGTTACATGTCCCTATAACAAATAGTACATCTACAGTACTATTGCTATTGCTATTGGATCACAATACTATTTTGGTCCTAAACATTTGACCACTACTGGAAAATGTCAAACTAAAGACGCAACCTACATATGCCAATGGTATTGATGGTGAACTTATCGAACCATACCGGATTTGGTGTTGCAAATTCCATGACTTTTTCATGACTTCAAAAAATTGCCATGCCTATTAGAATGTGGGGTCTTGGAAGTTTTATGTCATGACTAAAAATGATTTGCAGAAACTTTGTCTACCACTGTGGTGTCATGATTATTGGCCAAAAACCAATTTAAACCCAAATTTTTATTTTTATAAATCAATTATATATATTCCATGACCATGTTGTAAATGTAATGACTTCTCCATGACCCTGACGTAAATTTCATTACTTTTCCACGACCCTGATGTACATTTCATAACTTTTCCAGGACTTCCATGTCCTAAATCTCATTTCATGACTTTTCCATGGCTTCCATGAACGGCAGACACCCTGAATGGGCATTCCTTAGATATTCTTCTATTCTAACATTATCTCTGACAGCCTCTTCAAAGACAATTGTAACTAATTGGCATACCTACATGTAGAATTATCAAGAGGGTTATGCTACGATATATTCCCTCCTGTTGCGCGTTCCATTACAAACACCATGATAAAGTGGCTGCTTCTCCAAACGGCTCCTATGTTGGCAGTGATTGCCTGCAGTTTGGGCAGGCAAAAATAACTTGCATTTTTAGGTGTGGTCAAAGACAAAACCCAAAAGGATAAATCCCGAAAGCAAGGTAGGGCAGGTGTCACTCTTGTCTACTAGGCAAGTACGGTTAAGATATACACACTTTCTTCACATTTCTTCACATAATACAGCAGTAAATCAAATAAGAGCAAGCATAGATTGATTTACACCAAGAACAGGAGCATGTATGGGTCCATACAACTCAGAATGCACAATTTCATTAGGAAAATTTCGCCTGGAATCAATGTCTCATAATTGTATCAACAAAACCTCGACAAACAAACAATTATAGCTACCTCTGCTTTTCCCCTTTTCGACCTAAAAGTTTAAAACACCCAACTTTGCATTTGATATTCTATTCTACCTACAAACATCAACTCCGACAATCTCTGAGCCAATAATATTATAGCAATAGTGGGCATGATGGTAATATATAGGAACCAATATGTTGGTATATGATGGTAACATGTAGGAACCAACATGCTGGTATATGATGGTAACATGGACGAACCAAGATGTTGGTATATGTTGATAACATGGAAAAACCAAGATGTTGGTATATGATGGTAACATGTAGGAACCATCATGTTGGTATATCATGGTACCAGGTATAAAAACACCACATAAACCAGCAATGGTGGCGAGTAACATTGGGAAGACTGCCTGTTCAACTAACCTCGCAGTCTCCAACAATTTATAAATCGTCATGTTGCCACAAAAGCACATTCGGCATACATGTATCAGAATGCTTGCTCATACACACAGTCAACAAAAGACGATGTTACCTTGAACATCACAGACAGAAACTGCTCATTCAATACACCAACGCTGACCATGGATGCAAATGTACATGTCATCCTACAACTCGTCATTCAATTCAATTGCCTCATGACTGCATATTGATCAGCCAACGACTGCACTTCTTTTGTTTCATTCAAAGCCATCTTCAACTTCAATAGATGTTGCCAATTTTTGCCAGACGTTAGCACATGGTCGATATCCGGCAGCGTTGCCAACGAGGAATGTCCAAAATTGAGCGTGTAACGGTCCCTTCATTATTAATATTGCAGCACGGGTATTAAAAATATGGATCATTATCGTGATGCATGGTAATAGAAGCAATAACGTGCTCACGGTTATGGCCGCAGTTTTCTGGCAGCGATGGCCAGCTCGACCAGAGCGTGCTAAAGCCTAATGATTCCAAATTCTGGATTAATGGCGTGTGGGGAGGGCGTTTCCCCATCAAAATGGAAACACGCGCCAAGCCCCCAACGTCTGTATCACGGATAATAATCTGTTAGACGCACACCTAATTCCATGAGTTTTCGTGGCGTGAGACCAAAGCCCAGCCTTTGATATCTCCATCACGATTTCTGACTGACCAAGGCCCGCAAACACATTCATTCCCCAGCTGATGGCATCAAAGCCAACCATCGATGGCCCCCCAATATGGATCAACATCGCCCATTGCTTACCATCACTGAGACTTTCAAGAGACTTAGAAAACAGTTCCCAGAATCAACGTTCACATTATCTCAACTGGAAGACATGATTTTCTTGAAAGCTGTCTCCAGCCCAGTTATGACAATTCAGTTTCCGCAACATTGTTTCAAACACAACTGTCTCCACACACATTCCAACACAAATTCCAGACAATTCCAAACCTGGGCCTCTTATTCAGTATGGACAATCAGTTTCCATAACGTCTCAAACAAAGCTTAAAGATGGCCTCAGAGAAAACTGCCCCTAGATCATAAGACAGTAGTTGTTCACTAAAGAGTGAAAACGACATTTGCAAGATTTGTTGTTTTCGTATAAACCACTACTGGCATTCCAACACATTTCAACTGGATTTCCCCAAAAATGAAATTCTTAACTTCCTTGACTTTTCCAGTTTTTTCTTTTTTTTTTAAATACTCCCTGGCCACTGAAAATGCAAACCATAAGCTAAAGTTATATTTATTATTTTCTATAAAAAGGACAAGTACCACACTTTCGAAAGGAATCAGCAAATTCAGATAAGTTCTTTTAATTGACAATTTCATTGTTGATTTCTTCCTTAAATTAATAGCAAAGGGAATTCCCCATTTCCATAGACGAAGGGCCGATTGCGGGATTTTGCCATACGTGTCCCAAATGTGTTCTTGATACGTTGAGTTTCCCTGACTTTTTTCTCCAAAATAAATCACTTTCCCCTAATTATTCAATGTATTCTAAATTTCCCTAACAATTCCAGATTTTCCAGGTCTAAGGTACCCTGTTATAATATGGCAAAATTCACACAACTATTTTTTACTAAACATGAAACCATGGCGACACCAATTCTGGCTTAATTGCTTACATGTAAGTCTTTGGCTTCGGACAGTCACTGAGTCTGTCCATTATTTAATTGCACTATCCTGTTTTGTTAGGCAGTGTTATTAAAGCATTTATAGGAGTATAGACAATAGTCGACTATTTTATTAGCATACAGTAAGTATGTGAATGATGCCAAGGCTATAACGTACTTTTTGTCATTCTGCACTATTTGTGTACTTTTTAATGAGTTTCTGCTGTCATTATGACTGAAACTATGACTTGTTTCTTTACTCTTATAATGTATGTGGGGCCAAGAACAAATGAGAATCATTTACTCGTTTCAATGAGTAGGTGCCAGAAACCAGGCTACAACAGAAACGAGGCTAACGAACCAGAAGTCAAGCGGAATGACCGACAACGATCTAAAGGCCAATTAAAAGATATAAGGAGAACACTAGTGTGATTTATCCACATTGCCACAATAACGTGCATCTGCAAGCCGCAGCACCAGATGGCGCTTTCATTCGAAAGATGGATGAACAGTCAACAGGCTCTAGTGTTTTTTGTTTATGTACATTATGGTGACATCAGATCCTAAATGTTTACCAAACCCCCATCGATATTCATTCTCCATCTACATTCCCTCGAAAAAAGCCAGTAGTTTATACTTCAAACTTGACTTGCGCATTTTCCAAATTGAATTTTTTTGCTTTTATTTACTGGGAGGTCATGTCGAGCCAACTCTTTAATAAACCATATCATCGATTTCCAATGAAACCGGAAATTCAGCCGGTTGCTTAAAGTGAAAACGGCAGGGAGGATTCATAATTACAAGAAAGGCCTTCCATATTCCCTAACAAGGTATTGATTCCCAATGAGCCTACGAGAGCAGAGGCAAAGTCAATAATGCTTCAATAATTTAAGTGCACCAGAAATTGATGAAAATTGCCATGATGAAAAATTCGATGCCATTCCCAAGACGTGATCAGTTCGGTCTGATGCACTAAAGAATAAATTTGACTAAAAATGCAACGTTACAAATTGTGTTTATGTCTGCATTAACAGGGTTCCCACATTTTTTTGAGAACGAAATTACCTGACTTTCCAGGTTTTTCCAGGTCATTCTTGAATTTGTCCATGACCATGAAATATCAACATTTCATTACTGTACTTTATTTTTACTTGCAAAGATATTTATTTCTAGTAAAATGATAAAAAAATTGGAATGTGAACATTTGAAAACATTTGTAACTTTAATAAAAACTTAGTTGGAAGAGTAGGTTAACTTATATTTCCTGACAGCTTTGGTAATTTCTTTATCAACTGCCTTAGGTTGAATGCAAGTCATCACTCAAGTTTTTGAGTAACAGGTGAGTGGATAATTTATTAAGATGTAAACCCTATACTTGTAACACCACCACTGTTGAAAAAGACATGGAGCAGACATCCTGCTTGCATGTACACTGGACATGTATGAGAAAACAATTTAGGGGAATTCCCAATGCACAAGTTTGGTGCCTGCGTACTACCTACCAGATATGTCTGAATGGATTATCCAAACACAACTACTTGGATTGGTTATAAAGTTGAATATTTTAAACTAATTTGTTTTCAATCTTTTACAAATCATGATTTAACAAGTTCA
The DNA here is from genome assembly GCA_034687865.1 of Kryphioiulus occultus. Taxonomy (NCBI): domain Eukaryota; kingdom Metazoa; phylum Arthropoda; class Diplopoda; order Julida; family Julidae; genus Kryphioiulus; species Kryphioiulus occultus. The sequence continues at coordinate 22,191 of JAQGAF010001131.1, read as the reverse complement.
TGAGCATATTTTTGTCAGTGTAATTTTGATCATAAAAATTCCAGGTGAAATTTTATATCTGCCCAGACTTTCCAGGTCTTTTCCCTGACTTTCCAGGTTTTTCCAGGTTGTGGGAACCCTGATTAAGCATGTAAAGCCACATTCCACCATCTGCATTATGTGACATATGTCACCTTCAGCTGGATTACATGTGTGGACTCAATTCCAGTCATAAACAGGTTAAAATCAAAAAACGATTTAGTGGAATTTATGGTATTCATGGTGACATACAGACGTGAGGACATTTGATATTCTCCTCCATCCAACAGAACGTTCAAAGCAAATCCCAATTCAGGATGCATAGCACTGAGTCAACCCACAGCTGTATTTCTCCAGGAATTATTACACTGTACCTCATCTAGGATCTTGGTGCCATAAATACAATGCAGCCAACGCTCAACCGCCCACGCAATACCCAGCTGAAAGCAGGGCAAGGGGTCACCCATAAAGCAACAAATGAAAGTTACAGTGTAGTTCCATGAAGAAACTGATGCTCTGGAATTAAATTCAAATAAATATACATGTACGTTTCATGCTTAAAACTCGTGGTCAAACTATACCATTACAACCTACACCTAAATGAAGAATTGCCCAATGACAACAAATAAAAAGTGAAACTACTCAGCGAACCATCCATTAATTTCACCACTCCCACCACCACATGCGATGACATCACAGGGTTCCTCCAGACATGAAATTTTCAACTTCCCTAACTTTACCGAGACTTTTCCAGGTTTTAGCACAAGCTCCCTGATCACTGAAAGGAATGCTATATTTTCATTAATTTAGGAAACAGCAAATTTTTAACTTCGATTTTTTTATTAAATTGACAATTTCACAATTCTCACAATTAATTTCTTTAATAGAAATGGTTTTTGTGTTAACCAGTAAGTAGCTTTGTACAACGAATCATTGATTAGCTGAATTCCCTTGACTTTTTCAAAGTCCATTTTCCCTGATGTTTGCAAAGTAAGCTACACGTACAGCCATCCTCCCTGAATTTTTCCAGTTAAATCCACCTTCTCTATTTTTTCTCAAAGTAAATCAATTTTCTCTGACTTTTCCAAAGAAATTCATTTCACCGTGATTTTTCCAGGTGCTTGCAACATCCCTGACATTTCCCGGTTTTCCAGGACTGGCGCATTTAACCCTGCTCAGTAATACAAAAGAACATTTAACAAAACCAAAAAATACCAGAGGCAAATTTTTGTTATACTAATCAGGGTAACAAATTATGGGCTAATGGCATAGGTCAATTTATATTTTGTACTTCAAAATTCTTCCAAATTTCTTATTTATTTTTTTTTAATTGACCCCTCCTCAATGCATCCCAATGATGATGACATAAATACACGAACGTCCCCAAGCCAAATTCGCAAAAAGTGGAAAAAAAATCCTTTAGCCAAACCGAATCTAAGTTTTCTCGAAAGCCAAAGCGTTCCATTTCAACAGAAAACGAACCTCTCTTTACACAAAAAATCTAGTAAAAAACCCTCCTTGAAACGAGAATATCCTTCCACAATAACATCCATCAGCAACTGCATAGTATTAAAAATGTAGCGTTTTTTTTTCTATTTTTTTTGTTGAAATTTTATTGCAGCCAGACAATTTTAGTAGAACTATTAATTACAGAGCTGCATGACACCATGATGGTATTCCAACATACTTTGGCAACGCGAATTAATGGATTCTGCAACAGCATTTCGGTTTCCGTTTCTACCGGAAGTTACGCAACGCGCATGTCCGTTTTTGAAACTGGGTTTGGAAGCCAAATGAAAAAAAATGGAGATTACCATGTCAGCACTGACAAAGCCAGACAAGTGGTTTGTAATCCTCCATTACGCCATACATGTTAATTGCGACAACAACTCAGCGCAAGATTATGTGGTCCTATTCCAAGAACCAGAGATGGTGGTGACCAAGTGCGGTTTCCGCAGGATGATTAGGCTTACCAATCAAGGTTGCATGGTACACGTGTTTCATTCCAAAAAGCTAACAGTAACAACCAGTTTTCCCTTGAAATGCACGTTCACTTTCACTGAAGAAACAAGTTTTGTTTGGCAGTGAGGGCGCCAGATCTTGAAGAAGATTGTGACAAGAAAAACACCTCTCGGCGATGACTTTCCAAAAACCATGAAAGTAGATCCTGGACACTGGAGGTTGTCCAAGGTAGAAGCACCAACCAGAAAATTGGAAAACGTACCAAAACGTTTTTATGCTATTAAAATTCTTGCGTTCTTAGATCATTGAATCCAGCTTGGAAATCCCCAAACACAACACGAGCGACTTAACCAACGATGGCGTCATGAAGGCTAATTTATAAATTGGTCACGTCATAGTAGGTTGGCAAGTATCATTTCAGCATCTGAGCATCATAATGAATGATACTGAGCAAACGCTCTTGCACTGTGTCAGTAATAATTCACGTCAACATGAGACACGCGCAAATTCTTGAACAAAGTCTTTTCGGACAAGATTTCAACAAAGCAAACAAAGTAGCTCAAATTTATTGACTTGAATTGAGAATGTGAGCCAAAGTGTCACCAGTCACATGATGGCACACATTTATTTTATTAAGAACAGTTCTTAAATTTGAGCTACATGCAGTTTTTGAGCAGTCTTCTGAGTCAATTCTTGAACAAAAACTTTCGAGATAACTAATGAGCAAAGTTCTTCGACCTAATTATTGAGATAAGTCTTCTGAGCCAACTCTGGAGCAAAATCCTTTGAACCAACTCTTGAGAAAATTAAAGCCGTCACAGCCAACTCTTGAGCAAATTAAAATTAAAGACTTCAGAACCAACTCTTGAGAAAATTAAAGCCGTCATAGCCAACTCTTGAGCAAATTAAAGTTTTCAGAGCCAACTTGAACAAAATCTTTTAAGCAAACTCTGGAGCAAAGTCTGGGTCAACTCATTTGCAAATTTTCTGCACCGCCCATCAACTCCAGATCTCCTACTGCCGTGCCAAGTTGCCAACTTTGAAACACGAGCTACCGCACCGTACGGTCATTTGCTTTCCAGATTAATGGCATTCTTTCTCCCATGTGACAGTTTCAAAAACAGTATTCGCAAGGTGACAGGTATGACGTCAACGAGTGAGTAAGTGATATGGAACACATTTCTTTGGTAAAAATACTATGCACACAGGTCTTTCTAAGACAGTAGACTGCTAATCTATCTGGAGCACTTTTCCAAGAGTTGAACAAGACAGTCTTCCAGAACCATATCCACCATCCAATCAGTACAAAAACTGCATGGATAATTGAGATGGTTGCACATATAATCTTCAAATTCATTTATGGCAGATACATTCTGGCAACTCCAAGACCTCTCAAGAGCAATTTCCTTTATGGTTAGGACATTGTTAGCAGAGTCAAAAAGATGGCTTTTGCTTATCGAAACTGCTGAGTACTGGGGCGTCTATCTTCCAGACGTTCATATAAAACCTCAATCTCCCATCTCATTTTAATAAAAGAATAAAAGGTCTAACGACGTGCTTGGAAGGCAGACAAGGAATTTAAGCGACTCCCTGACACAAGTCATAAAATTCGCCATAAGCATTAAACGAGGTGTCGTTCTGTTCATTGCTCTCCAGACTCCAGCACCAAAGTCCCTCAAGTGAAAAGCACCAATCACAGCTTATCACCAATGTTCAACTTACCGAATCGATATGTCAGGTGTTGTGACATCGTGGTGTTAATTACAGTTTTCATACCAAACAGCGAAGCAATAAAATAAAAGCCTTGTAAATGAGCAGCAGAGGTCACTACAGAAGGCTTGCTTCTCAAGCTGTGTCCATGGTGACAAATTAGGCAACTGATGCAAACCTTCAAAGGCTTGGTAGAAGGTGTTACCGGAAATGACATCAACCAGCACAAACAACTTTATGCACATCAGCCATATGAAAGAACGCCAAAATATCACGAAATGCATGTACGTTATTAAATATGGGTGGATTAGGGAATCATTTCAAAACACATTTGAGGAAGTTGGGGAACAATCAAACGGAATAAATCAAATCCTTTGTTAATGTTATAACATAGTTTTAAAGAGGCCCTATAGTTATATAGTTTTAAACTTGATACAACGTCCCCTGATGGTGCTACCCAATAAATTAATTTTTTTAGCTCTACTACCTTTTCCAAAATTTGTTTTTCGTAACTAACCGGTTTTAAAAATTAATTTTTGTACTGAGGGTAGGGCTATGATCACCCTGTATTACATTATGAATTACGAATTGCATTGCAAAAATTCACTTAAATTCAACTCAGTACCCTACATGTAGTTATCACAGGATTTAGTTTTAATAACAAAATCCCCTGACTTTCCCAGTTTTTTCCACGTTAAAAATTTCATTTTCCCCTGACCTTGAGTTTTGCCACCAACCAATTTAAAGTAAAAAATAGTTGCCCTTTAATTAAATAATGTTTTCAATCAATATGACCTTTGAATATGACGATAACTATTAAATTTGAATGATAAAGGAATTCGCACAACATCAAAATATTAATGCACTTTTCAATTTGGAATGTTAACGCCATAATCGGTATAAAATTATGCAATACATCTAGGTTGAAATTATAATTAAAAGCTAGGAAATCCCCTGACTTTTTAAAAAATGTTCAAAATTCCCCTGACTATACCAGGTTTTGTGGGTCTGTTTTCAAGATGTCGTGTACCGGTAGTTTGAGAATGTTGTTCATGTCAAAAGTATGCAGTTTCAAATGCATCCTCCTGGAATAGAAAATCAATTTGGAATGCATGAGATGACTCATGTCACAGCTTCCGACAAAGTCATTGATACTTGGAATCGCATTGACTTCCGTTTTCTAAACCATCTGCCAAAATTGCTTGCAACAGCTGCCATGCTGTCAGAGGTCATTCCCATGTTTCGATTACATAAAGTCGAAATCACGACAATGGAGTGCCACAAACAGAAGTCACAGCCTCAATCTCCCAGAACCAGCAATCAATAGTTTTTTGAACCTGAAGCTCATGTTTCTTTTCGAAATGAACCGACCTGAACTTCACCTTAATTAATGGCAATTTCTGACAATGCTGTCAGCTAGATTAAAACGAAACACATCTGACATGTGATAATGAACGACTAATAAGGAGCCATAAAACCACGTTTTTTGGTACATATACAACGAACTTTCATAATGTGGCATAATTTGTAGGCTATTAATTCGATAAAGCCCAACATTGACGCTCATACCAAGTTAAAATAAAGGTTGTAACAGGCGCATGTACGTTTCGACTACATATTTTGGGCACCTTCGATCCATCAATTAACCGCGCCCTTTCGAATGCATTTTACCAGGCTACGTATGTTTCGAAATCCGGGCAGGCTGCAGTATCAAATGCATTTTCCACGGTTACGTTCACTAATAAACAAGTGAAGCGAACCACATTAGGTCGCAAAATTTTAAAACATAATCAAATGTTCCACGAAACGAAGATGTTTGCTAAATTTCAGAATTCTAGGGTTTAGCGAATTGGGTTAAAAATGAGTTTAGAAAAGGTTGAAACGTACGATATTGCAAATTCCATGACTTTTCAATGACTTCAAAAAATGTGCAGTGCCTATTAGCATATGGGGCTGTTCAAGTTTTACGTCATCAATAACAAGTGATTTTCAGAAACAACCTCCACCGCAGTGATGACATGGTCATATTGGCCAAAAAAAAAACACGCCGTAGTCGATTTTTTTTGCTGCAAAACTGGATGACAAATGATGAATTTTAACCCAAATTGTTATTTTGTAAATCAAGCACAGGCAAAAATGCCATAGCGCTTATGTAAATTTCATGACTTTTCCATACCTGCCATGACACGAATTTCATTTCATGACTTTTCTGTGACTTTCATGACTGGTAGACACCCTGTTGCAATGACCTAAAGTAAATTTCATCACTTTTCCATGACCCTAATGTAAATTTCATGACTTCTCCATGACCGGTAGACACTCCGTTAAATAAAAGGTAAAACCAATTGGCCGTTTGGATTTATGCAGGCCAGTTGCACAATGCCACTAGAACACTATGGCAAACCAGCTTATTATTGATTTGGCATAGTCCAAGACTGCTGCTGTGCCATTGCACTCCTCACATTCTATCCTCTGGACATTTAACGTTTTACCGCAGTAATCAGTGGAAAGCCTTTCTAGAAAGTCCGCACGTGCCACAATACACGAATGAATTGGGCGAGATAGCCTTATTAGCTTTTTAGTGCTGTAATCCTCGATTCCTCCACAAAGCATGAGGCTTAAGAGTGCCATGATGCTCTAACTACCAGCGCAAAGTGGGTGGCAATGGCCATCCAATTTGGCATCCTCCTCCCAATCATCTCCAGCGTCCCCCTGGCAATGGCCAAGGTATGCGCCAACGAGGCATCGATGGCAACACTTTACGATAAGCTTGCTATAAATGGAATGCTACAAAACAATGTAATTGCAGTTGCCAGGCTGCAGACCAGCAACGATGCAGAAGCAGTAATAACCGGCATCGATGGTTGCAGAAGGGCTGCGAGACCTTATTGGACAAGCTGCACAAAGTCCAAAAGCAATCCTCAATAAATAACACGAAATTACTTCGGGTCGGGCAAGTTACTTTAGTTACTTCTTGCAGAAGTCGGCTTTCTTGAAGTGGTTCTTCCAAAGGTCCGCTTTCTTGAAGCGGTTCTGCCAGAATTTTGCTTTCTTGAAGCAGGTCTTCCAGAAGTCCGCTTTCTTGAATAACGTCTTTGTTCAGATGTCTGCTTTCATGAAGAACTTCTTTTAGATCTCAGCTTTCTTGAAGAAGTTCTTCCAGAAGTACACTTTCTTGAATAATTTCTTTCAGACGTCTGCTTACTTGAAGCATGTTCTACCCAGAATTCTGTTTTCTTGAAGCATGTTCTAGCCAAAATTCTGTTTTCTTGAAGCATGTCCTAGCCAGAATTATATTTTGTTGAAGCATGTCCTAGCCAGAATTATGCTTTCCTGAAGCAGTCCTTGCAGAAATGTACTTTCCTGAAGCAGTTCTTGCAGAAATGTACTTTCCTGAAGCAGTTTTGCAGAAATGTACTTTCCTGAAGCAGTTCTTGCAGAAATCCGCTTTCCTGAAGCAGTTCTTGCAGAAATGTACTTTCCTGAAGCAGTTCTTGCAGAAATGTACTTTCCTGAAGCAGTTCTTGCAGAATTCCGCTTCCTTAAGCAGTTCTTCCAGAAATGTGCTTTCCAGAAGCAGTTCTTTCAGAAATCTGCTTTCCTGAAGCAGTTCTTTCAGAAATCTGCTTTCCTGAAGCAGTTCTTCCAGAAATCTGCTTTCCTGAAGCAGTTCTTCCAGAAATCTGCTTTCCTGAAGCAATTCTTCCAGAAATCTGCTTTCCTGAAGCAGTTCTTCCAGAAATCTGCTTTCCTGAAGCAATTCTTCCAGAATTCCGTTTTTTTGCGGCAGTTCTTCCAGAAACCCTCTTTCCTGCAGCAGTTCTTCCAGAGATTTGCCATCTTGAAGCATTTCCTAAATAATTGCGTTTCGAACGGTATTGAACCAAGAAATTACATTGATAAAAGCCGTTATTTTCTGAGTGTGGCATTGATTGCCTCCCACGTAGCTTTCAAAACCTTAAACATCAATGCATGCTGCCGCTGCTGAAGTTATTGGGTCAAGGGCTGTATTTTTGGTAGGAATGATTTTCTAGAACCTGATTTTCTACTATCTTGATCGAACCTTACCATGTCCAGCAGCCAGTAACCTGTGAAGTACACTTACATTATGTCAGGTATAATTTTCACAGCTTTAGCTTTAGGAAAACGCCTATTTACAATTCCATTGATGTTAACAGTCTATATTTCATTTTTGGAGTTCTTCATGCATCTTATAAATCTACAACAGCTGGGGTTTTCTGTGAAGAAAGTAGTTATTTATCCAAAGAACCTTCATGTATGTGAAAAAATAATTCATGTAAGAAGTAACCAACTGTTATGCTCATCTAACGAGTTGCATCTTCCAGCAGCATGCCCGACATTGTATTTGGTAAAGTCCTGTTTGGTCTGATAACTCTGCAAGCAAGCATGATTTGTAACTCGTTGGATAAACTGGCAAGGTAGGCGAAACAAGGAGCAAAAAATGACATCAGACAAGGTGAAATTGCAAAGACATGGTTGCTCACCTGCCTGAGTGTGCCATAGTGCAAAACTGTGTCGCAATCTGCATCGTACCATCGACAATGACCTTGTCCATGGAGCCAGCATGAGCTTTCTGAGCCACAAGCTTACAGCCCCAAACCTGATATTTGAGGCACAGTCTAGTGTAAGGTACCAGAAACGAAAGCGGCCAAATCATCCCTCGGGGTTGACCATCAACTATTGACCTGTCTGCAGATCCTTTCCCTTATGCACGATGGTAGACGCCCAGTGTTGCTTTCAGAACCATGGTCATAAAAACGTCGAAAATAATTACACTCATCGCTATCAACACTAATCGTAAACCAGTTTGCAGAATACATGAATAACCGTTATTTTATTCTGGTGAACTTTCACGCCAAATACCTCGTGGCAACCAAGCTGCCCAGGGCTAGAAAAAAACTGATTTGGGTTCCCTTGGTAAGGCCAACTTAATTAGCGAGCTCAGCTTGAGTTTACTAAATTGAGGTAGTAAATGGTTGTCTAATTCCATGGTGACTACTAATCTCTGAAAACAAAATTCCCTGAGTTTTCAACGTTTTCCAGGATCACAATCAAATTTTTCCAGGTTCAAAAATATATTTCAATGATTTAATATGCCACCATAATATTGAAAAAAAAAGCATTAAGTAACTATAATAAGAAAACGCCGTTGGCGAATTTCGTTAAAACTACAATTGTACACCTCAAATGGTAAGTTTCAAGTCAACATTACGAAACAAACAGGGATGTTTCTTCGAAAAACTACCAGAAATAATGGCTTTAAATAAATGAAGTTTACGAGGGAATTTTTTTATAGAAACGTGATCACCAATAATGAAGTTTTAGTCCAATCTGCAAATTTCAGAAATAATACTGACAGAAATGAACTCCACAGACAAAAATTGCAAGAATTAACAGATTTCATGTGTAATCTCTCGAAAACGTTTTTCAGAAATACTAACAACAAAGGCAACACTGACGACAATTTTAATTTGTTTAACTAAATCGCCAATAATGCATAAAGTTTCTGAGGCAAAATTTTCAAAAAAACGTAACCGCAAATGCAGAATTTTAGGGGAATGGTAGAATTGATTATCGAGTCAAATCATTTTTGTGCTGATTTCTCAGAATTACAACAGGTTTCAATTCAAAATTCCCTGAAGTTTCCAGGTTTTCCAGGGTTGATAATCTAGTGGAGGAAGCCGGAACTTTTAGCACGATCTGACATTCATTCTTGACATTCTGAAATGCTCAGCTCAGGCACTTATAACGTCATACTTTATTTCTGGCGCCTAACTGAGCCTCGCCACAGGCAGCAAAAAGCTTCAATTAGCGTCCTCCAATTTCCAAAAAGGTTTTAATTAAAACGAATAGCAGCTCCACCTGTCAGAATTACTCATCGTTGGCATCACCCTCCCCAATGACCGTTCTGAAACATTTTCGAGGTTTCCAGGTTAAGTATGTTAATGCAGCCATTTAGGAGTGACGTCAGCCGCTAGATGGCGTCATTGTCGATGCAACTATTAATGTTAAATTAGAGATAGCCTACATATACATGTAAGTGGTCAATTACAACTATGAAATATGGTAATTTTCACAAATTCGTAGCGCCATCTAGGGACACTATATGGATGACGCTGCATGAATCCTACGACAAGCAAAATCATGCCAATATGGAACCAGTTGCAAGGTCGTTGCGCATTTTTCCAGGCCAAAATGCTTAAAGTAAAAGGTGTGTAAAGAGGTCAAAACTGCCTTATAGGTCGAAATTTTTTTGCAAAACTTATCTTCGCACTTGTTATGAGTTGCAAACGAAGAAAATATTACCTACCACTGGAAGCCCAAATACCTTGTTTAGTTCCTTTTCAAAAATGATTGCAGTCATTTGGCATTATGAAAATCGCTTTTGTTAAAGGTGAATAAGATTATAAATTGCTGATTTCGGGAAATAGTGCGAGTCTACTTAGGGTAAGTGAGTATAGTAAGGCACAACTTCACAGCCAAATGTATGGCAATCGAAGACATCTTTGGCTATAACAATTTCACCCAAAATTTCCCCAAACTTTTCTGAAACTAGTTTCATAACAAATAATAAATGTTGAAAGTGCGAATCTAGTCACACGTATTTTGCCACCATGACACATGAACCCGTCACCAAGGTGCAATCTGGTTACACTGTTCATTTGTTCTGCGTGCTATGCTGTTCTCCATGTGAATGTAGTTATGAAGCTTGTCTATACCTGTATCTAAATAAACTTGAGTTGATTTTCATGAGTACTGACTCACGAAAATCTGAACAGATAAGCAAACATTTAAAATGCATGAAACAATTTTTTCCAACAAGAGACTGCTAAACTTCGCAATTATTAAAATGCACCATTTACACAAAAAATTCCATTTATTCATAAGTGTCAAGTGCATTCGCCAATCCCAAATACATGTAAATGCCACAGGCAGAGCAATTGAAGTACAGTTTTTGCCTTTAGAATATCAGTTTTGGGAAAAAAAATTTAAAAATAGGAAACTGGACATCCAGGAAGAGTAAGTACCAAAATTCAGCTTTTTGCATTTTATTTTCATACCCTCTGGTGCTGGCTTAATTTCCACTTAACGTCAAGTTTCATATGCATGTTTCAGAAGGTAGCAAACAGAATTAAGTTTTTTTTTGCTAAACAGTTTCAGAACTGTCAGACATCTCTTGCCTTTAGCAATAGTAGAAAGGTTAATGAGTGACAAGCAAGGCTGCCAGATCCTCACGCTTACTATAGTCCATGCGACCAGTCTAACTGTCGAAAAATCCCCAACATCTCCCTAAATTAATGCAATCAGTGACCTAAGGGTAGTTAATTCAGCTCATCTTCAACAAGGCTTAGGTCATATCCCACCACCAGCAACTTACGCTAATCACGTTCCCAAACACGAGGTTATGACAAAACGTTAGACGTGCTAGTCTGAAATCAGGTTAGAAGTTTGCAGGTGCAAATATTTTTACAAAGAAATGCAAAGGCCAAGCAGCAATAATATTGCACAAGCTGACCTACTGCACACTATTAGACACTAGTCAAGTAACTAGACCTACATGTAGTACTAATAATGGTTCTCAAATTAGAGCATTTTTAAGCAGCATTTTACATTAGACTAATTATCCTTTCTAATATCTTTACCTTTACCCAATTGAGGGGTGCAGCATATCAGCATACCAATTATGGGATAGCCTAATCAGAAACTGATACACTAAAAAACTGGTATCTGTTGCAACATACATGTAGTAAACAATAATGCAGTCTAGCAGTTACCATCTGAATGAACAACATACAAGAAAGTTTGGAAAACATGCCGAATTGAAACCAAAAAAATGCTATCAGATCTCAGTCAACAGTCACTTGTATAACGTGATAAGCTAACTGCAAAACGCTTCATACCACATTAGCAATCTGGTTTGAGTCAACAATAATGTTATTACCCTTTCACAAGCCATAGCTGACCTGAAGGTTTCACCATAACATCGTGAGAAGAAACCGAAGAACCTTCATAAGGTAGTTACGAGTGAATATGGCTAGGCTACTGTTTCCGTTCATGGTAACGGACAAGGTTATAAACCATGAAATTATCTATTTGTTAGCCACGCCATCTATTCAGCTAATTATTAGCTGTAATATAGAATATGTCCTGCTGCTGCGCTGCTCCAGCATAGATAATATTAAAAAGCGGACTTCTCCTATAACAGCTCGCAGGCTGACGATGATTGCCTGCGGTTAAGACAGGCAAAAATAACTTACATTGTTAGGTTAGATTAGAAACACAATTTAAATTGTGACAGCTAGGACATGTGTCATTCTCGTCTACCAGAAATGTAGGATTGAAATACACGTTGTATGCAAATTTGGAGCAGGGCATATTACGTAGCATACCCATTTTTTATGAAAGCAGGCTCCAAGTCGTTCTGTCTTTGCCGATACATGCATTCCCAAATCACAGGTGCACAACACGAGAAAACGTAAAATCCATCATTCCAAAGTGTATTAGAATGTAAAAACTTAAAAGTTATTAAATCAATATTACTATCAGTTAACTTGAAATGGAAAATAATAACGAGCAAGTTCAGGGACGTCTTTGTTACCATGGTATTTAAAGTTAATTTACTACCATGCTTGCCAAACAATTTTACGAAAACAGTCATGAAAACCAAGGCCAGGAAAAATTCTTCATTTTCCACGAAATACATCAACGATGAATACCGCTCATCTTTTATACATGTAGGCGTACACACATCACACCTAAAGTTCAAGTCAATTGAACCTTGAGAAAATGTTCTCACCAAGGTTGTTTTCGTCAATGTGCAGAGTATGATAATTAAAACTAACATCACACTGCCAACATGCTTTGGGCCTTTTCAAGGGAAGTTGCTCAACTTTCAAGATGGAAGGAATACCCCGAAAGCCCCGATCGGATCACAAGGCCCTAATCAATCAACTGGCCTGCCACACCTTACACTGGGCACATTAACAAAACTCTAATAAATGGGTTTCTACATTTAAAGCCACTGGAGACAAGCAAGTCATCAACAATGTCAAGACATGAAATAGTCTCCAAGATAAGGGTGCACCGAGGCAGGACAGTCCGGGACCAGAGTGAATGACATTCAATGTTCAACCAAAGAAGTCTCAACATTGGCCATTGCTTAACATTTAACATTGCCCAAAAAAGGTCATTGAGGATGTATCCAAAATTAACAACCTCCAACGCCATTCCTGTTTGTCTGTACATCACGAGAAAACTGACAAAATCCGGCAACATATCAGCGGCAACCTTGCGGGTTAAGCCGCATGCGGCACACATTCTACTTACATGTACGCGTGCTTGCCGAACCCATTGCAGTTTACCCATGCAGACGATAATAGCACGTATGTGGCCAGAATGCAAATGAGGTTTGCTTATGGCCACGCTGCAGTGATCCAGCTGCTACTGGCTTCATAAATAATGCATTTGCATGGTGCATACGGTAGCAGCCCATAGATTTCCTCACCACGAACCCGCTTATCTGGGGGAAAATACCTGCACGTAGGCACTGAAACATGCTCAGATTAGTCCTGGCCAGGTCAGAGCCTTCCGTCCTTGAGGCCTGGAGCACGATCTCAATCGGCAATGTGTTACCGGCTTTATGGGCGGCCAAGGTACCGTAGGCAGGATCTGCGAGGGCGTCCGAAGAGTTGTTGAGTGTCTTCCTGCAGTTCCTCATGCAAATGAAGCAGCACTGAGTTCCCCAAATATTCTGTCTGCCCACCATCTGCCATCTCCTGCAAGAACTTGGCAAAGAATTTCATGATGCGACCTCACTGCAGAATCTGGATCAAAATCTCTGGTAGCACAGCTGGCAGCCAAAATGGGATTCCATTCCAACAAAGGCAACAATTGTGAAGACCCTGATGAGTTCAATGTTTATGAATAAGAATAAGCTGGTGCTGTTGTCAGCCAGCCATAGTTCTAAGAAGAGCAGTTCTGAAAGATTAGCATAGACTTTGGGATGCCATCAGGATTCGTCAACATTGTTGACATTCCCGCAAGGACAACAATCCTGCACGCACTGCAAGAAGCTCACATTTTGTCAGGACGAGTTCCAGCTTGATAAATAAGAAATGCTTGATAAACACAGCTGATGCTGTTGTCAGCCAGACATGGTTCCAACAAGGGCAGTTCTGAAGGATTAGCATCGACATTGCGATTCCAGCAGGGTTCGCCAACATTGTTGACATTCTAACAAACGCAACAATCTTCAAGGCACTGCAAGCACATCTCGTGTTGTCAAGCTTGTTTCCAGCTTGATGAATCGAATGCTTGACCAAAATTGCTGGCTTTGTTTTCAGTTGAACATGATTCCAACACCAACAACAGCAGCAGTCCAAAGAATTAGTATGGACCTTGCGAGCTCTGATACTTCAGTTGCTACGGGCAATGAAGATATTTTACTTATTCACAACAGCAGCAGTCCTCAAGAATTAGCACGGACGTTGTGACCTCTTCAAAATTATCAAACACTGCTGACATTCCACCATGAGCAACAATCCTCAAGGACCAGTGTGTCAAGGACATCACATGTTCTCACATTTGCTCCAGCTTGATGAATCAGAATCCTTGATAAGCATAGCTGGTGGTGTGGACATACTGTATATGGCTCCAACACAAAACACCAACAGCTCTTAAGAACTAGAATGGGAATTTAGGACGTCTTCAACATTTGTTGAACATTGCCGAAGTATTGTTTTCAATGTGTTCTGATACTTCAGTTGCTACGGGCAATGAAGACATTTTACTTATTTACAATCCCTGTGAATTTATAGGCTGGTCAATAAAAAATGGTCAATAATTTCTTCTCATGGCAAGGGCACTAGTTTCTCATGATTTTGCGCTCGATAGATTAAGCCGGACTGTACACTGGCCAGCACACGCTTCACCGTTTGAAAAAAAAAACCTACGCAACTGCAACATTCTGGTATTCGGTTCACAACTCAACAGTTCTTTTAATCAGTCAAGCAATAATTCACTATTTTTTTTACCAGCACCACCTTCTTACCAACCCTCTACTAACCGCTGCTCATGATCTCAACGTGACCATCAACGGGACATAAAAACCAGACATTGGCACCTAAACGAGTCTGCATTCCCACCGTTCTTCACGGCCAAACCTGCAATCAAGAGCAAGGCAGGGTCTTACCTTGGTGGAACTCCTCGTTGTGGTCGTGGAAGCTGACCGGCAAGTCCGGGCCCTGCAGGCCGTCAATGTCCTCGTGGTTGTGGGGGTCATGCCCATGGGCATGGGACGCTTCAGCAGTCTCTCCACCATTGGCGTAGTCCTCGCCCTTGTACTGAAACACCAGGGTCTGGCGGTCTGAGGTGGTCATGTTGAGCAGGACATAAGCGAAGCTGAAGCCGAAGGTGATTCCTACGGCCAGCGTGAGGATGAACGTCCTGCCCAGAGATGTACCGCCGGAGCTGGAGGTCTTCCACGCCATTTCTGGTCGTCCACATAGGGGCCTGCAAGCAGAAAATAACAACTTGAGAATGGTGCTAATGGATTTGGTCAACAATTTCCTGCTGGTCAATATTGTTTCCCATCCACATCGAATGAAAATATTTCAAGGTTCACACCAAAATTTGCAACTCAATTTCCCTGGCTTTCCCTGAACAAATCTGATCAATTTCCCTAACTAATCAAATAAAAAATGGCAGAAGTAAGTAAAATTAAACTATTTGAAACACTACAATTAAATTATATTTTTTTGTATTTTTCTGTGCAACTGCAGCACTTCTTGGTCAATTGCCTCTGCTGCCAAGTTAGCAGCTTTTCGGACCGTTTTTGATTCCATAAATTCAAAAAATTGAAATTCAAACTTTTTTGAATGATTTTCCTGATTTTCAACTGACTGACCCTGACTTAATAGACAAAACGTCAACATTCCCCTGACTTTCCCTGACCACATCATTTCCTCGACTTTTCCTGTCCACATTTCATTTCCCCGACTTTCTCTGACGGTATGAACACTGTATTTGCAATCAATAGGATTCTCTTCTGGTCCAGCTATTCACTCAAAGACTATCAGTGTTCAACTTCCATGGTGACTAATATGTCTGAAAACTAAATTCCTCGAGTTTTCAAGATTATGTAATTTAACCAGGTTCAAAATATACACGAGGTGTATACTGGCAGGATTCCCACTCAAATTCTCAAGTCGACTTTCCCTGACAAGTTTTCAGTCATTTTCCTGACTGTGCAGGACTACATGAAATTACACAAAACAGCACGATAATAGTAGGCCTACATGTAATAATTTCCAAGCCCTGAATGGAACTTTAAGATGCACTAGGCGAACACTTTAGACGATATAGATCACAAGTATGCCTAACCAATTTTAATAATTAATAGAAAAATCGATAGTGGAGTAAATACAACAGGGCAATTTTTTGAAGAAATACATGCACATCAACACTACAGTGTTGCATTCTATACACGTAATAAATTTTCAGAAATATTAATGATACCAGAAACGCCACGCAGACCTGAAGAATTAAGAAAAACAGGTTTCAAATTATAGGTTTTAGTCTATACGTTGCCATTTTTTTTAAAATAGATCGCCAATTTGAAAATTTTGAAAATTTCAGAAATTTTAATAATAAACATTGATTAAAATCAACTCCATAGACGAAAATTCCCCGAAATAACGGATTTTACGTGTAATCTTTCGAAAGGCATTTTTCAGAGATATTAATAACGAAGGCAACATTGATAACTGATGAAGATTAATTTTAAACAACTTCATGACAAATGCTGAATTTTAGGAGAAGGATAGACTTCATTATCAGGCCATTTATTTTTGTGTTGCTTTCTCAGAATTACAACGAAGAAACAAAATGCAATTTTGATAAAGAAAAATTCCATGTTTCAATCCAGAATTTCCTGAGTTTTCCAGGTTGGTAGTCACCATGATTAGTGTTCAAGAAGCTTTTTTAAAGTTGTCTTTGAAATGTCAGACCCTGAAATTCGAAGTGGGAATATTCAAGGCTGTAGGAAACAGGATAGACGAAGTACAAGCTTGTACAACGATGGCAATGATTACTTTCGTTGAAGGGAGGCCAAGAGTCACAACAAATGGTTTGTGCAATGTCACTGAACCACTTGACTGTTGACTGTCGAACAAAACTTTCATCACGTTAACTGGGTCGCGATGACAACCCATAACATCCCGTTAGGAGTACTGAGCCAATTTCCAAAATTGCGCAATGTTTTTCCACACAATTTGGGTTTGGTTGATAGATATTAAGCTTTGTGGATAAGAGCGAAGAAATGCTTCAACAGCTGCTGTTGATGATGATTAAGAGGTGTCACCCATTCTTGGGTTAATTTTAACAACGTGTTGGCGTCTAGCTCTGTAATCGACCTTTTCTGGCCCATTTTTAACCGACTTCCCGATATCCTAGAGTGCTGAAATTTGGTATCCAGGTTCATTTCGCGGAACATTTTAACGTACCAGAAGTTTATTGATCAATGTCACTCCCTTCTCAAGTAATTAATTGAAAAAATGCATTCGATAGTCCCGATTTCGAAACCTACGTGCGTCTGGTAGTTACATCATACGTCCAGAATGCAATGCGTTCTAACACTTGCGTTCTAACTTGTGTGGCCCAGAATGTATTGTCAATGTGAGACATTCTCGAAGTATGAAAGGTTGTAGGAATCCAAAATACAGAATAATTGAATAAATAGTTTCTCATACTTCAGTCTTTATCAAAACTTGTGATTCTAAGACGCAAATGCGTTTTTGTGCCATTTCACGTGAAGGCCGTATATTTTGGGAAAATTGTGGGGTCGTCAACACAAATGTTCTGCAGGGTCAATTTTTTACCTTTCCAATGTCATGGGATAAGCAATTATTTTTTTTAGCTTAGAATGTAAAAAATGAGGGTCGGTCCAGAATAATGGGTGACGTTGAAATCACGAGAACTGCCAAATCGTTATTTTATTCCACTGATATTAATAAGAAATGAGAGTAAAGTAATTAGTGATGTGTCCAGAATACTCAATAGCAGACCAAACAGTTTAACAAACACTACATTACAAAGCACATTTCAAAAAACTCATGGGAAATTTCTCATTGGAATTACAAGAACTCGTCATCATGTAGCTTAACCTTTTAGCAAATTCAGTTGCACTTCATCAATAAGTCATGTAAAATGGTATTTATGAGACTGGGACAGAAAAAATACATGAAATATGGTTCAGGGAGAGAAAGGGGGGAATAAGGTGAAAAATCGACCAAAACTGTAGCAAGTGAATTATGGATTGCCATTAAGACCGAGAAACCCCTGCAGCATTTTCAATTTTTTTTGGCAACAAAAGCACAACCACCAATATTTCGCTTTCATAAAATCAAAGATTTATGACACAGAATCTCGTGCAAACAAGGAGAAAATTTTTTTTTTCGAATTTGCAGGTAGCCATTTGGGCTTTGGGGCGAAAATAAATCGATTGGCAAAACTCGTTACCGGTGAATTGTCTGGAAAAAGAAAGCCATCAGACTGCAATAGATGTTGACAAATCATGTCTAGAAACAGTGAGAGCCCAGGTTAGAAATCATGGGAAACACCCAAGGTCGCCATTATCGACTACCTGCAAGTGGGTCTGACTGCACTACCATTAGAACAATGCTATGATAAATTGATAAAGAATAGTCAGTTGGAAAGTGCAATAAATACTCGATGCAAACTGGTATGGACATGATGTGACAATATATGTTTGATAAGGTCATCGACAACTCTGATAACGATTTGAGGGCATTTTGATTCCCGTTTACTACAGAGTAGATCCGTGTTTAACAAACTTCATATTACGACGCTCTTAATCCAGGCTTTCAAGCATAACGGAGGCCGAATTATATAGGAAATATAGGAAAAAGGAAAAAAAATATAGGAAGACTATAGGAAAAAGCAAAAAAATATAGGAAGACTATAGGAAAAAGCAAAAAAATATAGGAAGACTATAGGAAAAAGGAAAAAAATATAGGAAGACTATAGGAAAAAGGAAAAAAATAATAGTATAAGAAGATAGGAACTTTTTCTAAAAAAGACCAGTAAATTACTTTAGTTTAGAGCGTTTCCTACTTTTAAATTGTAATTGCGCTGATTTTTTTTCCTAAATTTTCACCAAATATTTGTGAAAAAAAATTAACAATTTTCATGAACTAAATAATCAGCAGTTCTCAACCTTTGGACCACAACCAGCGTAATTTTAGAATGGCAGACTTTTGCGACCCATCTACAATAGGCTTATTGAGAACGCCATAGGAAATGTTTTTTACAATACCTAGAAAAACTAGTGTAAATATTAACATTTAAGAGAACACAATATGCGAAAATTAAAGAAAAAATTTAGCCATAATGCATTTTTTTAGACCTATCTTAGGAGTATTAATAGTCAAGAAAATGCCATAGGTTATTTTTTAAATAGCATTTTTTTACAAAAACTAGGCCACAAATGACAGATTTCAGATTTCTTTTTGAAATAAAAATTGTATGTGTGTAAATACTACATGTAACGTTTAAGATAACGCCGTAGGCAAAAAAAATTTTTTTTATAAACTAGCCATAATGCATTTTTAAGACATTTTTAGAAATATTTATAATCACTAGAATGCCAGGCCATTTTTTTTAAACAAAACCAGAAATGATAGATTTAACATTAATCAGATGATGAATTTTAGCCAGTATCTACTGTATTTTTCTTTGCCACAGCAGTTTGCAGTAAAATATAGGAAATATAGGAATCACTTGACAGCCTGCAGCCCCCATTTTGAGAAACCATGTAATGAAGAGAATGCACCATAGATGGCGTTGTCTTTTAAATGCTACTGTTCCTCACCATGACGTGCTGTTCAACAACATAGCCTATTGCAGAGCCAGGAAATTAAACATGCTACAAACAGTGAGAAAAACACGGTAGCTTAGGTGCTAATCTTCTAATTCTAATTAACAAACAGCTGCGCAGCATGCAAAACAAAAGCAATTAGAGCCAAACGGAAATGGAGGTTTGAGTGCAGCTACCGGTATCGGATAACATTATTTGTTGTGTTTCTGAAAGCATTTCGTGGCTCTACATTTCTGGAGGAAATGCCAGAACAACACGCAGAGACCCTTAATTGGCATTCCAAAATGATCTCGATCGTGCTCAAGCACGTTGTGCATCTTGGGCTGTCAACCCATTCGCTTGGAATTTTGGAATGCGAGGACAATGAGCACGACTGAAATAGAACGATCCGGAAACGGGATTACTGGCGACTGTTGCCAGACACTGAAGTGCAAACTTCAACCTGGAGAGCATTCAGCCAGATGAATTAGATCGAGTTCATGACCTCCCCAATTGAAATCTTGGAAAAAAACAAATTTCTTAACATGTTGTTGTATTCTTACAAAAGTGTTTACCATAAAACTTGGCAAATACGAGTATTATACCTCATTCTGTGTCACTGACTATGAAATGTTCCCAAATTCTTCACGTTTGTGTCATTTAATCCATATCCTATCCGAGGTTACCAAACTATTTTTGACACACAGCTGTGCCTGTATTTTGGTGTCATTTTGTAAATAAATGATCAAAATAAACAGTAGGCCTATGGCCGAAATGTATGTTATAGTGGGCCATAGTCCACTTTTCGTGTGAAAAATGTGTTCGAAATGCATGTTTAGTTCAGTGTGAAAAATCGCTGACAGAAACAGTAAATTACGTTCATTTTCTTGACAACAATTCTGCAAGTGGTGGGTATTCACATGGTGGAGACGTCTGAATTATTTTAAGAAGTGGATCCCAAAATGGATTATGGACTTATGGTTACTTATGGTTTCCAGAAAACTTCATATTAAAAGGACTGCCAAAGATAGTATCAAGTATGCTCGAAGAACACTGGAGGTGAAATTTTAGAAAAAACAACACATGTCGGAGAATTTTAGAAAATTCTCTTAGAACCTTTTTTAAGAAAATATATCTGTCCAATTTTTGGTTTTCTACATTTGCTTTTGTTTTCATAACGTTGCACTTTTCCGGTGTTCCTAAGTTCAACTGAACACCAGCAAACTTATGTTTCAACAAACAGCCTACTCATCGTGTACTCATCACAGTACTGGTGGATTGATGTTCCATTCTCATTACTGACGATTACTCGAATTTTTGGATAACTTACTGTACTGACAGAATTAAAGCATAATGACAGTAACACTAAGAGTGAGGGGTGGTACTAAAATTCGGATAATCGTCAGTACTGCTAATGAAGCATCAATCCACCAATATTGCGCTCATTACACGATCAGTATCAGTGACTCAGAACTGACAGTATTACCGGCATTGTAGGGTCCAACATGACTTATTTGGACGGACATCAACAGCATTGCTAAACCGAATTTCTAATTATTTTTTTTCTAACAGTCAAAAATTGCACTGTTAAAGCGACTTCAATAAGTAATTTTTCGACATGTAGGTCACAGATTTGCAACAAATTTCTTGACCAATACTTGAACCTCATTTGGATTATGTCCATTAGGAGCCATGTCTCCAGCAGGTCTCAAGTTCAGAATTTGGCTACAGGTCAAAACCACGGAATTCGAACTTTTTTTCGTTTTGCACTCGGCATCGTTTTGCTGGGGGCTAGGTTGACTTTCAGAATTTTGGGTCCTTTTCGGACACCTGGAAAGGGCCCAAACTCACCTCTGGGCTCGAAATCCTGGGTCGGGGGTCAGACGCCGATATCTTCGTAAAACCGTGCGCGTTACATTAGTGTTTTCGGCTAAATATTTCGTCCAGAAATGCACGTTTTTCGTTTTGCACATCAGGGAGGCACGCTGGTGAATGAACATTCACTTTCCTTTTTGTTTCCAAAACACCAAGGTCGGTGGCCTCGGTCGCATTTGAAACACAAAACACTGGCATTGTTGGTGCTTCGAGCGTGCGAAACTCATTGGGGGGGAAGCAAAAATCAAAAAAACGAAAACTAAAAAATGACAAACCACCTTGCCTAGTCGAAGCCAGTGCACAAGTCGTATTGGGATTTTGGGTGTTTAGGTAGGCCCACAGCAAAGGCACAGTAACAGGTACGGGGTGGGTTGACTCAAGCACGAGTCTGTGATTCGGGAACTGAATCGGGGCTTGCAAGAGCCCCAGTCTGGGTCAAGGGACGAAACAGCAGCGAAATCCAGCGTGGGAAAGTAGGGTTGAAAGCACGAAAACCGAGTTTCGCACCTGCCAGGAATGCATTCGTTTTGGTCCTACCTGAGATCAACGTTGAATGTGGATCCTGGCGGCTTGGTAAGCAGCCTTCCCGGGCGCATCCGTCATCTGCCGGCCGTTAAATAACACTGGAAAAGTGCGCGACTTATCATTTTATCGACGGCGTTATCAAATCACTCCCTCGCTCATTAGCGTCCACCCCCTATTTGCCAGCCTCTGCGATTACTGACTTTCAT
>JAQGAF010001130.1:0-35043 GCA_034687865.1 Kryphioiulus occultus | reverse complement strand
TTTATTGTTATCGAAATCGCCAAGTCCCGAACGCTCGTATACAAATACACAGTGAAATCATCGGTTATTGTAATCAACAATTAGCTTATTGAAACCATTTTCCCTCATAGTGGATTCGTAAAACATGAGGAATGAGGAATTTTGGAATAAAATGTGTAAAATGATGTCCCATCTGCTATGAATATCGAAATTTTCGAGGAATATTCTTCCAAATTTTCGATATTCATTGACGAAAATATTCCAATAGTAGCCCCAATGACTAAATCCCGCCCTTGCGACATTATCTGTGAGTCAAACAGAGCTGACTTGTGAAAATGAATTTGACGTTGACGAATGTGAAAGGTGCAACTTAGTTGAGAAACCACCGAAAAATGTTGAGATGACAGAAGCACTAATAAATTTACCTTGGTGGACAGCATAGAAAAATTGATTTTCAAATACTGTACAATAACATGCATGAATATGAGAATTTCATTAACAAATTTACACACAAAAATTGTAAGCAAACCAATATTATTTTTTTTAGTTGCAAATTGCTGTAAAGTTAAGTTATAAGATGTATATCTTCATAAGAATTCAAATTAAGTACAGATCGCATTTTCTTGTTATTCGGCTGTTAGGATCATTCGGCTATTGTTATCGAAATAGCCTGGACCCAATGTGATCTCATTAAGCGGAGTCCACTGTATTAATTTCGTTTAGGTAATTCCAATGTGAGCAATTTTGCAAGCAACTACCTAATAATGAAATCGGATTTTTGGATTATAGTTGTAATGTATTTTTCATAGCACTTATTGTTGTTGGTTAAAATTCATCCTTGTTTTTGTTAATTATTTGCCCAGAACTCGTGCCATCCCTCATACAGGAATGGTGCGCTGACCAAGCCAAATGTCTTGGAAGAAGAATTGCTTTACGAAGACTATTTCTTCATCCACTGGAATTGGCCACTGATTCGCTGTGGTTGCAAGATCTCGTTGATCACCGTCATGATCGGCTTTCTATGCATCGCCATCGGTCTTATCGTGACCGCACCTCGGACCTGCGATCCGTCCAGGGAATGGTGGCAGGGAGGAATCATCTACGAAGTGTTTCCGGCAGCTTTTCAAGATTCAGATGGCGATGGCACGGGGGATCTGACTGGTCTGGCCAACCGTTTGGACTACATTCAAGGCCTGGGAGTTGGAGCAATTCGCTTGAACTCAATCTTCGCATCCTACGACTATCCGTACATGTACTGGTCAATCTTGAATCTCACTGCCGTCGCTCCAGTGCTGGGAACCATCCAGGACTTCGATGCTCTGATCGCCACTTTTCACGCCAAAAACATGAGGGTCATCCTGGATTTCAACCCTGTTTACCTCAGCAAGCATCATCCCCTGGTGTCTCCATTGCTGCGCCCATCGGTAAAGACCGTCTTCATCATTCTGGTTTTGGGAAATACAAATGGGGCCATTTTAAACTTTTTGTTTCTAGGATTTTGAGAAGAGGAACAAAACCATCGACCTCCTGTTTCCGGTGATGGTATCCAACGACACGTTCATGGCCAATCTCAGTCACGGCTACATCCAGCAAGAAATCCAAAACGCGATGCAGTTTTGGCTGTCCAGGGGCGTGGACGGATTCTACATGAAGTATCTGGAAGTGCTGGACATCACGCCCCAGCTGCTCTTCAACCTGCTGGAATGGCGATCCCTGATGGACAAACACGAGTCCGCTCTCGGCAGGAAGGTCCTCATATGCTCGGGAAGCTTCTTCGATCGTCTGGAAAACGAAAGCAAGGAGCGGGCCGAGGTTTTCATGGGCCTTTTTGATTTGGTCGATTATCAAGTTCAATTCGAGTCTGAGCTCATTGATTTGATGCCCCAAGAAATGGACCGCTACACCATCAGGCAGTTCGGCACTTCGGGGGTACCATCCCCTTGGATCTTGTGGTCTACGGGGTCATCGGAGACGCCGCGCTTGGCCACTCGCTTGGGACCTGATCAGGCCATTGCTGCCACCCTCGTCCAGATGATGCTTCCTGGCACCATCAGTCTTCTATATGGAGATGAAATCCTTCTGGAGGACTATTCAGACGAGAATAAGGTAACAAACATTGATACTTCATTACCCTCTATTGGAAAGTACAAATATTCTATTTTAATTCTGGCTCGGGGAATCTTGAGAATTCTTGATGATAATGTGAAAAATAGCATTTCTTGGAATGAATCCTCATTTTACCTTTTTTAACAGACTGGCACCTACATAAAACATTTGGCACCCATGAGATGGACAACTTCGAACGGATTTCGTAATGCTTCGGCCCACCCGTGGCTCCAGAAGTTCAAACCAGGGTTCCGCTCCGACAACGAAACGTCATTCGTGGACATTTTGAGAACGGTCATTGCTTTGAGGAATTCCAGCACACCTCTGTACGTGTCCAGCATGACGCACAAAGGGGAGCATGGCAACTCCAGAGTTGCCAACTACAAGGTGCGCTTCTGCAACAACGGCTTGCTGGTCCTGGAGAGGTTTTACCCGAGGTGGAATTCGTTTGTCGTCATGGCCAATCTGGGCGATAAATCCAGAGACGTGGATTTGTCGTCCACGTTTTATCAGGGCAAAATCATAGTGAGCACCAGTAACAAAATAGGCGACGTAGTCTTCAGAAACATCCACTTGAAAAGTGGAGAAGCTTTCATTGCTCGGCTCTGATATTCCTTGTTAAATCCATCCTGAAGAGTCTGAAGAGAGGATTGGGAAACCATTTTATTTAGCAATTAATCATAACACTTTCAATTTGATTTTTTACCTTGTTTGAGGTCTGTTTTACAAAATGGCCATAAAACGTATATCTGTAACGGTGAACATTTCAAAAATAATATACTTCTGAATCAATCATGAAGAATGAGGAAACTTTCCCCTTGCATTAGTTTTTTAAACGCCTACATTTATTTGAAATTTATCTCCAATTATTCTCCATTCATTACTGATTGAAATTAAAGACGTTATGATCTATTTATGCATTGGAATGTCTTCGACTTTTTTTCAATTCCAGGATTGCTTTATGGTCATTTTAAAGATTCATGAAGAGAACTTCTTCGAACTATTTCAAATGGCGAGTTTGGTTTTATTTGTTTTTCACTCCCCATTTGGTTGCTGCAATCGATAGATTTTGTTTTGTTTTAGAAGCTTATGCAGTGTGGAGCGCAGTTTTTTGGAATGTCCTCAAAGCGTCCTGGTGGGTGAAGCTTTGTTACAAAAGTTGAAAATTATTGCTTATATTGCTGTATATTCAATATCATTGGATAAAATATTTTTTTCTAGAGATATTGAAAGCGTTCATATTTGTATAGATTTTTCTTGAGTTTGAAATTGCCGCTCGAATTCAAGCGTTCGTGATTCGTCGAACAGATTCTTGTGGATATGCGTGAGGAAACCATGGCAACCGTGGAACGTGAGATTTCATTTAGGAAGACGTTCTATTTTGCAAGGAAAACTCCAACGTTGGAAAACTAAATTGCGTTTTTCAAGATGACGTAAAATGCCTTGTAACGTGCCAGTTTTACAGTTGAATCTCACGTAAAACAACCATCAGCTTACCATCAGCAGGCAATTATTTTAGAAAGAGTTTAAATCGTGTTTTCGCAAAAATTTGCGGTTTTGACGTTTTCAAATTCAGTTTAGCGTTGTCCGCATAGGAGGGGTATTTTAGCCTACTGTATATAAAATATGATTTTTACAGCAAAATTAATCGAAAGACTAAATAATTTTCTAGCGTTTTCTTTTTTAATCACAGGGGGCGGCTGTTGTCGGCTGTCGGATCGGCTTCAGTTGACGATTTGCAAATGGAGAAAAATGTGTAGTTTCCGCAAGCACATGTTTGGAAGATTGGTATTTTTTTTAGAAGCCAGCGATCGTCGAAAGGTGAATAGTGAAATCGTACTTCAAATCACCAGAGATATAAACGTGACTACATCGACTCGCACTGTAACTTTTCCATGGTAGCGCCTGCAAGGTCACTTGGTACCAACTAGTGTCAACGTCGCCAGAAATGATATTTCGGTAAGCATACAACTATTTAATTTATCTCGATTTTTTATTGAATTAAGTGACAGTTAATTTGTTTCTGGTGAATGGAAAGAAAATAAGACAGGTACTGTAACAGTGAAACAGAAATATTATTGCAATTATAAACAAAGATGATCGGTGACTGTGATATGAACGGAATGCAATTAACATTATGTGCAATGAGCCGGCGTACAAAAAGAGAAAACGAATGAGATTATACATTTCAAAATGCAGCATATTTATCTTATCAAAGAATGATGTGTTATGTAAAATGAGGGTATGAGTAGACCACAATTGCCTTGAGCAAATACGCGATAACGAATTACAATTAGTCAATAATACATGTTAATGTCGGGGGACGCCCTTGGGCACCCAATAAATGTGCTTGATATTAGTACCCTGAGATTTTTTATTAGACTACGCTTGGGGGAAAAGAGATTAGAATGTGTGTAAATACTGGCTAATTTACATGATGAAATGTGGAGTGAAAGAAGTCCTTTGGTCTAAATGGTTACACATTATCGTACTACATGTATAAGCAAATGATTTCGTTAATTTGTATGAGTAGGCCGTAGCAACTAGTCCCAAATTTGTGCGCTTGCTAATTATCTGGTTATATGAACGATCTGTTGTTGTCATTTCTAGTGCTTGGACGTCGTGGTGTAGCCAGGGCTAATCTTTTTGATTGTGTTCCTCGCACTCGGGCACTATTGGCACTTGGTCCTAACCAATGGGATATATCAGCCTTACTGAAATATTGCACAACCAGCTCATGACCCAGTTTATAATTTGTATAATTTATTTTATTATGATTATGAGCAAATGAAATTATGAAAAGTGCACAGAAGGATAGTTCCCGATAGACGCGAAGTGATTTTGAATTTTGCAGCATTTATAAATGAAGTTCGGTGGTATAGAAGAGCATCCCAATTCTAGCAGTTTATATGCATATGGTTTAAAATATTAAACAATTTTCTAACCTAACAAATTTGCAATTTAATAATTTTTCATCAGAGCTTTTGTTACGACATTGGGTAAAAACGGTATGCAAATGTCAGGCGGGTTTAAGTGTGCCCAATAAGTATTTACAATATTTACAAATATGTACACTTTTTTACAAGGGATATAGAACATATCTGGTTTATAGCGAGTGAAGGCCTTACCCATAAGCTCTGCATTTTGGATAAAATGCGAGCAAAGAGGAAGGTCAACAGAAGAAAAACCCTGCCTTTCTTAGATAATCAAGATGATATAAAATTGGGTATCGTCCGTGGCGTATGAGTGGCTAGTATTATGCATTACAAAGAAAAAGACAAACGCGGTTTGTCTTCTGTTCTCGTTCTTAAATAAATTAGAAATTATATAACGAAACACTTCATCCTAGCTGAACTTCCCATGCGAATTTGTCGTTTAAAGTCCCCCTTTCATAATTCAGGGAACTTACGTCGTAAAATTTTGGTCCATCTCAAATTCAAATAATTTAAGGTTAGGTGTACGTAATGTCACATGGACATTTTCCAAAGAAAAATCACCGGCTAGTGTCAATGGGTGAGTGTCATCACAATGTTTCGTAAACGTGTCAGTGGTTTTTAACTCCGAATCAGTTTCCAGAATGGCAAACTGGCAATTTAATTTCACACTTGACAGTGTTCATCGAATGAGCTCCAACTGCAAGTGAATCAGAATTTTGAAACGGGGCAATTACGATTTACCACTGATCGACATTGACGTCCCGTAAAACTGAGTTTACGGGACAAATGCCACCACGGAATGCAAAAAACCTGTGCACGTCATATGGATTTAGTTGGGTTTGTGGTTAGTAAACCCTTAGCTGTTGTTCCACGTCCCAGCGCTGTGGACCTTCTATCGGCTGTCATTCATCCAGAAAGCCGGTATTCGTTGCTTGCCTTTTACCATCGTAAAATGCAATTGGATTTCAACGTAAACCGGGAATTCTCATGTTACCATTGGCTATCATCGTTGGCACACCAGGATTCTGTCCCACGAACGATGCGGCAACGTAGCTTGGCCAGATCACGTTGGGTGCCATGCTTTGGCTCGACCCAAATGTCGTCATGATGGGAGCCGTTGTCGCCATCGGTGGGGATTGGGGTGAGGAAACCATTTTGGGAGCAAAGTTTGTGGATGACCACTTCGTCAGTGGCGTTGGTGGCAGTATGCTCCCTCCTACGTTACCGAGTGTCGATGACATGTGGTTCCGAGGCGACAGTAAACCATTGTAGTCACACAGACTGCTACCACTGTCCACGTGCCAACTGACCGGGCGACCACCAACGTGGGTTTTAATCGGCGCCATCGATGTGCAGTACGACAAACGCCTGATGTCCATTCCCGGGTGTTGCTGGTCCAACATCAAGGAGCGATCGTTGCACAGTGCGGTGATAAGTGGCAGGTTCAAATCACGACCACGAGCCCGAAGGTTCTTGATTTCTGGAAGTTCTTCCTTCTGCTGAAGGCCTTCGGTGGAGGAATGGCTGCCGGGAGATGACGGGGTAGACATGACAGGCTTCGATATAGGTATCTGGAATCAGTGAACAAGGGCGTCACAATTAGTTTTGTTCAAAAATTGATGTAGGTAGGACTACTGCTTAATACAGGGTTCCCACTTTCTGGAATGTCAGGGAAATGAAAAGGCGTCAGGGAATTCGTCATTTCATCATTTCAGAACTTTTTTTTGCACAAATTTTGCCTGTGGCGCGCCTAAATTCTTAGCATATTTATGAATAATTTAAAAAAAACGTTAGCACTGCATTCCCTTATTATTTCTCAATATTTTGTTTCTAAAAATGTTGCCTTTCGCGATCCTAAATTATTACTATTGCTTAACAAATTTTTGTACGGCAACATATAGACTAAAACCTAGTTTTTCTTTTTTTTTTAACAAAAATCTCCTACGGCGTTTCTGGTAGTATTAATATTTAATAAAATATCTAAAGTCTACAGAAATACAGTACTGTATTGTTGAAATATGTGTATTTTTCACAAAAATTGCCCGTTATATTTACTTCACTATTAGTTTCGCTACAAATTATACAAATTAGTTACTTGTGATCTAAACTTGAGATATTAATATCACGATCAAAATAATTGTAAGTTTTAATTGTCACGACGTTTCGTGGACTTAACCACTTCTTCACGTGCTATTTTGAAATATAAATTTGAAATATAACAGATAAAGTCACACAGACTAAATAACATTTACAAAAAAGATTATGGGTGGCAAACCCTAAACCATCGAAAATGTTCGCCTACGGCGTGTTAAACTTCGATTCAGGGTTTGAAAACTAATACATGAGTGGGAGCCCTGTAATAATACGAATCATGTACATTACTTACTTCAGGCCCATATGGCGGTGGAGGAGGAATTGCGGTGAATTGGATTTCGCCCTTCAGCTCTTCGCTGTCGCAGCCCTTACTCGGCATCCCGTTCAGCATTAGCGGGATGTAGGTTGGCCTGACGGGTCCTGCTTGAGACAGAAGGTTTTCCTCCGATTTAGCTTTCGTCGTGAAGACCGTCCTCGGCATGGCTACGGGTGCTTGGGTGGTTGCGGTGGCCATCGGGGTGGAGACAGAAGTGGACAGGAAGCTGTCTACCCTGGAAAGCCGCTGAGCCTCCTGCCGGAAACCACGTGGCGGGGTTAGCGGGTTGGCCATGGGCATGGAATCCAGGTCCTCGGTACCTTGAGGGTTTCGGTAGGGCGGCGGCGGAGGGATGTACGCGGCAAAGTCACTGGGTGGAGGGATTGGAGATTCCGAATACCCATTGGACAAGTCCTGCTCTTTCAGTAAGTAATCGGGCATTGGTGGGAAGTGGCCGTCGTGGATGCCGACGGATGCGGCGTCGAAAACTTGCGGATACAGCGGAAGTGCCTCGTTGGAATAGTAGCTGGGCCTGCTAGAAAACGGCATCGTCATCGGTGGATACGTGGCTGAGTTGCACAGCGGCAAGCTTTCGTTTTCGTTGATCACGTTCGGGACTGAAATGGATTTCCCCAGCGTCACCAGGTTGCTGTGCGCCCCGTAGTTGTAATAGTTGTACCTCATCGGCCCATTCGGCGTCATCTGTGGCACTAGGGTGGACGCCGTGTGTCTCGGCATCATGGAAATGCCAGCGTAGGGAGCATTGTTGGGCCTCGACAGGGAGGACACCCCAATTTTTGTCCGGCATTGCTGCATGGAATGCGGTACGCACATGCCGTTGCGGATGACGTTCGGTCGATTGTTGATGCAAGCCATGGGAACGGGATAGACGCCCATCGATGGAACGTAACCTAAGCTCGACTCGTCGTTGGAGGACTGTGGCGAGTTGGAAGGCGTGGATTTCCTGGCTGGACCGGTTATAATGTTCCTCGCGTAGGACGGTTCCGTTCGTATGGGAACGGGTGGCACATAAAGATTCATCATACTGGTGTTCGTGGTCATAGGAGGGGGTGAGATGATTCCGGACCCGGAATACGGGATCATGGGAATACTGCTGGTTGGCACGAGATGAGCGTATTGTTTGTTCCCTTCCGAAGGCCAGTCGTAGTCGTCGGTTGACGAGACCGACTTGAGAGAATCGGCGAGGTACCGAGACTGCTGCGGGTGGCAGAACAGCGAAGCCATGTGGGCCGTGCTCGAGTCCACGCTGCTGGTGTAGCTGTGGTCAAAGCTGCTGCAGGTCTCGGACGCCGTCGTTGAATGTTGGGGCGAGGAGTAGGCGGGATAGGGCACCGAGAAGGCCGGAGGCACGGAAGGGATGCAAGACTTGACTAGAGAGAACCTCGAACGGACGGTGGACACGCTTTTGTCTGAAGACGAACTGTGGACGCTGTCCACGCTAGACACCACGATGGGAACAGAGTGCCTCTGGACCACGGTGCGATACTCCAGTTCTTTCACCGGGTCCCTCGTCGAGGGTACCGCAACAGTAGCACTGGTCCTACATTGTTCGCTGCTGCCACTTCCATCGTGATTCAGCACCAAAGGGTTGATTGCTATTGAAGGACAAGTGAACAGTAATTAGCGGAAAAATCTAGACGTCATTTTTTAGGTGAAATTTCCAATTCAGGTAATTTGACAGTTAAAATTCGCAAAGTTCGAGACATTCATTTCAACAATGATGTTATGGTCCACCCTACTGCTACAACATTTGTCGATTAAATTGGGTCGATTGATTACACCCCCCTACCACACGGTATACTGTAGCTTTGCTGACTGCAGGGTACTGAGTTGAATTGAATTGAAAATTGGCAATGTGCCAATAAAATTTCAGAAAGGTAGGATGACGTACCTTCTATAGGTGATATCGGAGGCTGTGGACTTTCAGGCTCTCTCGCAGAGTCCATTTCGTCTAGAAAAACAAGGAATTGATTCAAGTTCTTGGTCCTAAGTGCAATTTATTTTCTTAACGATGCATTTGTAATGTTTTTTTTTTTTTGGCTTACCTTCACTACCATCCAGGCTTTGGACTCTGTCGCTAACAATGCCGGACGTTGTGTTTGAACTGGCGTTGCTTATCACCGAAGTCCTTTGATCGCTGGGGACCTTGCCCTTTTTGGACAGTGTGTTGAAATCGTGTAACGACATGTCTGACGGCCCATGCTCTTGTTCCCATTCCAGGTCTAAACTGTCGCTGTAAATGTAAGATTCCCTGTAGCTTTTCTTCTCTGCAATGAGAAAATTATAAATATTTTATATAAGTCGGTGATTTTTTTCGGATGGTGGTTCCCGCCTGCTTCGAGGTTACTTCAAACGACACTCCCGTGGCATCTTACCTTCCATTTCCAGCCTTTTCAGTTCTGTGACCCTCGGCTGAATGGCCAGGTTAAACTGATGAGTGGCTTTGCACAGGTACAGCAGATGCTTGGACTTGTCGTCGATTCCGGTGTAGTACGTGTACTTTCGTGTGTCCGAATAACTCATGGCATGGATCTCGAATTTTTTCTTCTGAAAATGCAACGAGAACTATAAGTAAATCTGTACACGGTGCAGATTTCAATCTCATAAATGAGTCGATTTTTGACTCATTGACTCGTACTTGCCTCGTAGCAGAGTTTTCCGATATCGGCCCAGAGAAATGTGGACATCAGCTTCTTTGTTCTGCTGTTTACTCCTCCGTTCTAAAAAGACAACGAGTGACAGTTGAGCATATGACAGACCTTATAAGATAGTCTAAAACTTCGAGATTTTCAAAAGAGTGCCTCAACTCTTGAATGACATTCTTGCCCGCATTCTCATCAACTCTGACATCTACATGTAGCATCTTGGATGATCTAATGGAATCTTACCTCGTATATTTCAATTCCTCGGGAACATACTCCCAACCAGACAGATCCCAGCAAGTCATTCTTCTTCTTCTTCAGCTTATATACGTGAAGATTGTGCGGCGCATCCATGCACGAGGCCTCCCTGATGAAAGCCATCTCGGCATCTCCTTTGCTGTAACTCTTGTAGTCTTTGTGGATGGAGGGGACATTTTGGACAATATATTCTTCTCCGAGCCTCGTTAGAATCTGCGAACAAGTGTGACAATTGGTTAGGTTAATAAATTCCAATTTCTACAATTTACGGTTCAAATGTCCATGTCCCGCGCAAGTTGTAGGCCCTACTTACCCATGGAGGAAAGTAGTCTTTCGGCTCGAAGTATCGGCTGTGATGCCTTTCTTCGTTGAAGCTACCGAAGTCTGCTTGCAGCGCGTATGCCGCTATCAGGAAACACCGTTCCTCCGTGCACGCCTGACAGTGCTGCAGGAAGTTGCCTTTGAGCTGCAGGAAGTAGTGATGCCGGGTCTGCTTGTCCCGCACCAAGAGTGGACAATCCACATAAAACTGGACGCACAGGTACAGCGTGAGCAGAGGTCTTCCGATGCTGTCCAATCCCTTGTTAACGATATAATAAAAAGAAAAATTAATCTCTGCAATGCCTGCATCAACCATACCCCTGGGCAGACC
Organism: Kryphioiulus occultus; assembly: GCA_034687865.1. Classification (NCBI taxonomy): domain Eukaryota; kingdom Metazoa; phylum Arthropoda; class Diplopoda; order Julida; family Julidae; genus Kryphioiulus; species Kryphioiulus occultus. The sequence continues at coordinate 24,039 of JAQGAF010001130.1, read as the reverse complement.
AGTCCTCGGATAAAACACCTACATTGCTGCTGTTGGACTTCCATGATTTCGATGCCAACTTCGACAGCTTTATCCCGAAATCCAGGAACAGATACTCGTTGTCTGTAATAACAAAACGGACCCGTGTTAGTCATAGTAATTATTGCCACATGTGAAAATTTATTGACTATAATGAACATTATTGGACTTTTTTAAACTGTTGGACAATGTTTTTTTTGGTTCGAAGGTTGATTTCTTTGTTTCATAACTTTTTCATTTTTTTGGAGTGAGTAATATGACCGAGCAATACAAATATTCATGATTGGGTGCATCGACTCCAGGAGGGGTGAACGCGGGTGACATTCCAAATTGTATCTTTCTCCTCTGATGGGTGCACTGACCCAAGGTGCCCCTCCCATGTTTTTCGCAGCACGAGCCTCTTTTTTTTAACCCCCCTCTCCCACTGTTGTCCATTAGCTAACTCTCTCACCTCTTCTTCCCCAACGTCTTCCACACTGGCCAACATTTCTTACGCGACTCGTGGCATTTCCTGCCATTTCAGGAATTACTCGTTTGCCCAAGATATTTGGAGCTGTTAAACTGGGCCAGGTATCTAATGTGAAGTGCTTGGCATTCCTCGAGCCGCATTTTTCTCAGGCGTCTTCCCGCAGCATCGTGAGAAATAATTGTTCGGAAGAATAAGAAACACTGTCTAGTCTAGGAAACGCTTCTTCTCAGCGTTCCAATATACCCAAAGGGACGTCCAAGTATTATACATATATTATCGCAACATCGTGATTATCATACACAAAAGTCAGCACTCATCATCTTCAACCCACCCCCTTAATTGATAACGTCATCATTGGACAAAAATGGTTTGAATTGAGCGAATTGTTTTAGAAATTTTAAAAATTAAATCAAAAATGATACCTTTAGAGCCCACATTTACATTGTACAGACACAGGATTTTAATTCCGTGAACTGCATGTACTGCACAAACTTAAATAATACAGTAATCATTCATCATTCATGAATCATGAATAATCTTATTAAAATGTTCATAATTGCAGTACAAGTATTGCTAATGTGCTGCAAATTTATCCAGCAATTACACGTACAGTACAATAGGGGTACTGAAGGGGTTTAAAAATGAACTCTTGTACCTCTAAAGAGACAGATACTGTTCAGGGGTGTTCAGTATAAATTTTGCAAGCAGCCAATAAATTTAATCATCCATGACTTTATGTGTCGAGACCATGCTGGTCAACATACAGAGAGTAAATTACTATTGTGTGCCATAGTCCTAGAGGTCAACATACAACATTCAGAGGTGCAGGTGGTCAACATGTAGAGGTCACCTTCCATTGAGTTAATGTGGTGACCGTCCAAACAGTTAAAATGTGCTCAACGTAGGGAGGTGGTTAACTTTAGAGGTTCTACTGTATAATGTATCAAAGACATGTAGTAAAACTTGTAATTAAAGGATTGCCATAGGCGAAAATTTTAGGGAGAAGGATTCCCACAGAACCTGGGAATCCTGGAAAACCTGGGAAAGCCAGGGAATTTGAAAAATATCCAAAAAATTTCGTGGATTTCCTAGCTCTAATTATAAATGTGTTGAAAGAAAACACCAATATGACAGGTTGGTTCCCTCTGTTTGACTTCATTGTGACAATATCGAAAATTGACAAATTAAAATAAATTCCGAGCATCTGAATACTCCTGATCAAAAATCCAAATTGAAAAACGCGCCAATACTAAGATGTTGTGTAAATTCCTTTATTATACAAATTGAATAATTATCGCCCTAGGCAATGGTCATATTGATTAAAAATATTATTAATTTTAAAGAAGAGGTTCTTTTTACTTCAGTGGTCGATGGGGAAACTAAAGGTCATAGGAAAATAAAAATTTTATCCTGGGAAACCCGGGAAAGTCAGGGTTTTTTGTTGCTATGACTGTGGGAACCCTGAGAGAGGCTTTACTAGAAATAAAAGATTTCAAGTACATTATTTTAAAAAAAATTATAATGAAGAAATTGTCCATTAACGTTAATGCAGGCTGAAAGTGGTAATGGAATACACACTATCTGAGCTTAACACTCATTTTCGAATAAATTTAGAAGAATTTTGTAAGCTTCGCGCTATGAAAGATGTGCTTTTTTCCATGCAGGAATCAATTCATTTTTCTATTATTAACAACGAGCATATGTATACATAACGATTGCATGCAGTTTAAGGATGGCTAGATGTCAAATCTCATGATCATATTTGACAGAAATGAATAAATCTATTTTTTGCGGGCTCCAGAGGAAATCACACGTTACTTGTAATTTGTCAGTGTGAGAAGCAGTCTGACAGTAAGTCGATCCAACTGATTCGAACCTGCCTATTTTTATGACTGTTTGAACTTTCTGGTGAAATACAAGTACAGCGTGGCCATATTTCTTTCGTTATCGATATCACTTCCAAAATGTCCAGTCGTCCCTGTACACATTGACTAATTCAACATCCCGTATCTCGAATCGTGATGAATTATTTAAAGCAGATGAAGGGAGTACCACATTGTGAACTACTTACCTACGAGAAGAGCCACCCCAAAAAGTTCAGCATCCTTCAGCCCCAAGTAAGAGCACACCTGGTCGAATACGTGTTGCACTTTACCTTTAGTCTTCGCACATGAAAACAAAAAAAATCGTTAGACAGCTGTTAATGCGTATTGTTTCATCCTAAGGGTTCAAACCGTCATGGAAAGTCAGGGAAATGTTGACATTTTGTCCATTAAGTCAGTGAAAGTCAGGGAAAACATTCGAAACATTTTGAAGTTGAATTTTTTGACTTTATGGATTGCCCCTCAATAGACATAAGCAGAAAGTCTCTTTTCTGAAGCATCCTTGGTTCAATGATTGCATTGTTTTATGCCTAACTTGGTTTGTCTATCTTTGGCTGAACAAACGTATACTGCAACATCAACATGTAAGTTAGACAAGTCAAGACACGGTCATACTGTATATGCAGCGTTGGCCAAAAGTATGGAGCATCCCTAAAATTCGCCATTTTTGCATAATATCTGCAAAAGTTTTCTCATTCTTGCTCGAGAAAGAAATCAAACATCTTGAGGAATCGAGAAAGAGTCCGAAAAGCCGCTGACATGGAAGCAGAGGCAATTGACCAAGAAGTGCTGCGGTTGCGCAGAAACATACAAAAAATATACTATAGCTGATTGTTGTGTTGCAAATAGTTAATTTTACTTACACGTGGCATTTTTTATTAGATAAGTCAGGGGAATTAATCGGATTAGGTCAGGGAAAGTCTGGGAAATTGAGTTGCAAATTTTGGATTCTATTACCCGTGTAAGTTGCATTCGTGCAAATGCTTCTTAAGTAAACTAATCAGCAAGCTTGCCTACTTTCCAAATTATACAGGGTGGTCATAGTCCCACCCTCATGCACGAGCCATTTTCACACGTGACATTTTTTATTTGAAAAATCAGGGAAATTAATCGGATTTTGTCAGGGAAAGTCAGGGAAATTGAGATGCACAGTTTAAATACTATGAACCCTATAAGTTGCATTCGTGCAAATGCTACATAAGTAAACTAAACATCAGGCATGCATACTTCCCAAATTATACAGGGTGATTAGTGATCATAGTCCCACCCTCATGCACAAGCAAAATGGCTACGAAAACTAGTCTTCAAACGAGAGAGATTAATCATTTCTCTGAGACTCTGATGCAAGAATGGTTATACCCCCTCGCAAATATTTGCCTCATTTCCAGAAGGGCGAGGCAAGACTGCTATTTAATTTTTTGTCCCAGATATTGGTTAATATTTGGCATGTGCCAGTGGCGTAGGAGTTTATGGTGGGCAGCGGAGACTGTTTTGACCCCCTTACCGTCCCATCCCAGTCCCAGTGACCCGGTGAGCGAGAACATGCAACGCGCCACTAATTTCTAAAAAAGTTTAAAAAAAGCCCAAATTCCGCATTATACTTTTGGTGTGTGTCTTACTTACTTCTACTTCGCAGTAGAGGACCTCTTTTGTGAGCAGTTGCACGGCCACGTATTTTTTGCCAGGCGTCAATGGGGCGGCACATGATGTAGTGACCCCGTGGGAAGACTGGCGCATGCTGGCTTCGGCTCCCTGGCAACACCGGGGCTAGGGTGCACTATTCTACGAATCCTGCAACAAAAAATTACGAGACAGGTGTGAGAACATTTTCTAAGACAATGGATGTCGACCAACTTCAACGTTGCTGAAGACTCGAGTCGTCTCTTCCACCTAGCTAATTGTCTTCAACGTCAGAGACGAATCCAAAAATACAGTTGAAACTGTCTAAACTAATATTCTCTCTAAGCTAATATGAAGTGCTTGAAGTGCCAATCCTCACGAGAGGGTGCCCCCAGAGATGAAATTATTAATTTCCAACTTCCTGACTGTTCCAGGTTGAAAAACAAATTTCACTGACCACCCTGATGGCAATGTAAGGAATGCTATATTCATTATTCTGTGTTCTGTACTTAATGCAAACAGGAAACGGAAATTTACATAAGGAAACAACAAACTGTGATTCGTTTTTTTAAAATTGACAATTTCACTAGTACTTTCTTAAACTGAATTGCTTGTCATCTCTTGAATTTTGTGTTAACCAATGACTAGTTACGTAAAATGTACTACTAATTTGCTGAATTTCCCTGACTTTTTCAAAGTAAATCGATTTTTCCAGACATCATCTATTGAATTTTGTGATAACAAATAACTAGTTACGTAAAATGTATTGCTGATTTGTGGAATTTCCCTGAATTTTTTCAAAGTAAATCAATTTTCCTGAGAATTCAAGGTTTCCCAGTTCTGGGTTGCACCCTGTCTTATACCTTATTGTATCACATCACCAATAATTTCCCTTCAAATAAAGCCCAACAATTGTACATTATAATCTAGATATTAGCATGCTAAGCATGTGGCCTGGTATTTCTAGACAGCGGTAATTCTAGACGGTTGTATAAAATTCTAAACAACTGGAATTAGTCCTCTGCATAAGTTCTGCTAAGTAACTTCTGTGGAATTTTCCTTGTCGTCCAAGAATACATGTACCAGAAAACATGTTTGGCAATGCCTGAGTCACACTGGTCAAGGTGGGCCATTTTTCTCTTACCGAAATGCACCAGCTTCCGAAAACTGCAATCCAACCACTGACCATCACATCCTGCCACAGTGCTGAGGTACATAACTTTGGAATTCTTGGGTGCGATTTCCAAAGTCTTTTGTGGTTTTCACCACTCTGTACATTGGCCTCTGGAGCTTTTCTCGTTCCCAGAAATTGCAGCAGCTGGCGTACTTGGTAAACAGTCAAACAGTCTCTCCCCATATCAACTTCACGAGGTATTTGCGAATGGGCTTATTGGCCGAAAATGTTTTTTTTTGTATCTAGGTACAGTTTGTGACTAAGGTTGGCGAATGGAGCTCCTTATCGTTAAGCTAATACTGCGTTCCAGCGTTATTTGCATACGTTTACTGCAGTTGGTATATTTTCTAGCGATATGGTCGACCTAATCTCTTAGGGGGCCTTCGAAAGGTGAAATCCACGAAATTTTATCTTTAGACGTTTGAAATTTTTCAAAACATAATTTTTTTTTGTGTTTTTCTAGTTTGTATTTTTTTTTTTATAAAACTGGAATTTTTTTCAAAAAGTCAAACTGGTACGGTTTTATAGCAACCTAAGTAAATACAGTACATTCCAGCAATATTTGCTATATATACGGTGCAAATCTCTCATGAATGGTGAAGGCGTTTTATGAACAAAAATTTGAAGACGGCTCAAAACCCTTGAATCCAAGTTCTAAGTGATCATAAAGTCCTACCTCATTACAAAACTTAATTTGTTTGAAAACTGTTGAAGTTTTACGAGGCATAAGAAGCAAATGTTGGAAAATTCGAAAATTACAGTATAACAAACGTGCGGTTTGTTATACACGTAGTAGCCGTAGCAAATAAATGTACATGTATAATAAGGAAAGGACTTTATTATCACCGTGTATTAACAACCGATTTTCCACAAAATTTGCTGAAAAATTTATCAGAAGGAACCATATTCGGATAATAGCAAACGAAATAAGCTATTATTATGTGTATATTCGTTTTTTTTAATCTCCATTAAATTTCGAAAAATTTACCTCAAAACGATTGTAAACTGAGGTAATATCTGCTGGTGTTGGTAAAATAAGAGCACGCAGTTCTCGAGTGTGGGTTCTCAACAACAATTTGAACTTTCTGAAGTTGTTGAGCGTTGTGGGAGTGCACGCTATTTTATTATAGGAGTTATCAAAGCGCCAAAATCTCGTTTTGGGCAAAAAATAACCGGCAACAAAGATGTTTCACCGTAACCCAATTTTTCATGCAAAAAATGGTGTAAAAAACGTTTCGTCCAAAATGTCACAAGTAGCAAAATCATCGTTCGGAAAAAGTTACTGAACCATAACTGTCTGCACGCTTGAATTATTGTTATTGTTTCCTATAGATAACATGCATGCGAGCACGTGTTATATGACTAGCAATTTTTTGGTCGATACCCTTGGTGAAAAACCCACAAAACATGCCCCCACCGTATATGTACATGCACAAGTATGTCGTTATGCATATCCAAATACCGAAAATGTTGTTAGTCTTATCTCGTTAGCATATGGCAGAAATGGAACGGGACGAGGTACAAATTTGAATAAAATTACGATTTGGGAAGGGAAAAAAACATTAGCCATTACGCTTATGGTTGTTTGTGTTGGTAAGTGCATATCGTAGTGTTTCTGAACATACTCAGGCCTAGATATATAAATGTACAAGTGCGGCCTGCTGCGCGTTACCCTAACCGTTAAAAAGTTACATGTATCGGTAAATAGTTTTTTGAAACTTCGGTGTAATCAGGTTACCAAGACTCGAATAATAAGAATTAGTACTCTAGAATTTTTCAACCAGCATTGTGACAGGGTTCCCCCTGACTTGGAAAACCTGGAATTGCCATGGGAATTTAAAAGACATGGAATTGTGTGAATATTTTTGAAAGGGAAAAGTTAAGGAAAAGTCGATTATTTTTGAAAAATCAGGTAAATTTAACATAGGAATACAAAAATTTGCTTTCACATTTATCAGCAATGCATTGCACTATTTGATGCAAATTTTACTTGAAATTTCCTTCAGTGATTATTAAAATGACCCTATTAGACCTGGCTGCTAGCATACATGTATATTATACCAGAATTCATTCCCTAAAGCATTTAGTTATTTTTAATTATATATTTAGTTAATTAATCAATTCATTAATTTAAAAAAAAGAACTAATTTATTAAGTCATACAGTCAGCCCTTTTCAAAAATATGCCAACTGTAATCAGGGTTCCCCCCATACCTGGAAAACCTGAAACTGGCAGGGAAATTCAACAAATCCTCAGTGCATTTCAAATAGGTATTTATTGGTTAGCACAAAAATCAGAGATGATAAGCAACTCTGTGCAAGAAATTAATATGGAATTGTCGATTTAAAAATATGACAATTTGTGTTTTTTATCCTGTTTATAAGCAATAACCATTAAACACCTGCATAACATTAATTACATTGGCATATGTCATATACATGTATTTGCATTTTAGTAGTCAGGGTGATCAGATACATTTAAATTGTTTTAAAACCTGGAAAAGTCAGGGCAGCTAAATTACTCGCTTTTAATATTTTCGTTCTGAAGGAAAAACGCAACTTGGACTACCGTAGACACACTGTTGAAAAATATTTAAATTTGTTGTCTCGATGTACATGTTAGCTGCTTGTTTTATAGCCATGCAATCGCACGTGACCATTGTCGATTTGGAGAAAGAAAAACCGATGGAGAGATTAAGGTTGAGTGAGTTAGAGAGTTGTCCTATTTACCCAAAATCTTAAATACCGCACATTCCATTGTTTGCGTACCACTTGTTGCGCATGACTTTTTCATGCCCAAATCGAGTAAATAACACACAGTGTCCTTCTCAACATCCCCCTGATCGCCTCCTCTGCATTTTACAATCCCCAGCAGTGTCCTAAATACTCCCGCAATAATATTGCCAACTATGCAGAGACGTACTATATTTTCGGAGGTATTTCAAGAGCTATAGCTCATAGGCTAATCATTTGAGCACTTGTCATTATCGACGTTGTCATGGTCACTTTTTAATGGGCAATAAATGCTATTGTGTCATTCGAAACTGGCGCGCCACTTAATTATCACTGAGAATGTCCATTCAGTTGCCAAATTTTAAATGCAACGTACGTCAAATAAGTGAAGGTTCGATAATAAGGTTTCTCTCTCAGGTAATTTCCCACACATAAAATGCCTAGCTAATGAGAAAAACTTCACAACCTTATTTTTAAACACTTCAGCCATAAGCAATTTAACAGGCTCGTAAAATCTAACATTGTAAGCAAAAAGTAAATAATTTTAATATTTGCACATTAAAAATCAGCTTCTAACATACAGTAAAATAACGCAATTTTTCTTCCGCGTTACCTTTAGAGGTTAAATCAAATTTCCTTTTTCCTTATTTTTTGAGTTGTTCTTATTGTTGGTTTTACGAAAACGTGAAAATGAATTTTTACCTCTAAAGAAATGAATAAAACATTTACGTGTACGTGTCGTTGAGGAAATAATTTGTCACATTCATTGTATACTGCACGTGTGCGTGCATGTTTACATATCGAGAATGCTTGTTGTAATTTTTATTTATTTTGTGCTCTGCATTTACTTTTTTAAATTTTATTTATTTCTATTTTTTGTTTTATTTCTATTTTTTGTTTTATTTCTTCTTATTATTATTTTTGAAAGGCAAACGTTACTGGTAGATAGTATGTACATAAGGTAAAGGGCCACCACCCATCTATACTGAGTGAAGACTAGCAATCGAATTATACTGGTACTTGGGAAGGATGCAATCTCTGAACATATTTTCGAGAGACCAATAACACAAAATACTTTACAATTTATACATGTATGAAGATCGACGAAACACAATGTTTAGTCATAAGTTTCTTTGCTTTTTTTAAGATTTTAAAGCATCGTGCATTGCAGTACCGATTAATTCAGCTAGAAGCCATTATCGAATTACAGGGAATTTAGGATTATCTTTATAAAAACGATGTCACCAATTGCTGTATGCTTTAAAATGTAAATAAATTAAACGTTTTGGTACAAGTAGAACAGGAAGCGACACCTACGCTGTCAATGGTAGGGAGGTTACTTTTTAATATCCTCAGCACCAACAGTTTAGGGTGTTACTTATCCCAATATTTGCCAGTAATTCCATATGTCCGACACTCAGGTGAACGGTTCTAGATAATGTATCATCAGGTAACGGAATATGTGGCGGATTGTACCCAATTCCTTTCATGTAGACACCCATTGGGTGATGAAACGCGATTTCTGGTAGAGCAATTCGAGGAAATGGACTGCATAAATTATCCCCAAAATACATTGTGCCGATGGGTTTGGATATCAAGCTGAGTGTGATTTCCAAATACATTTTTGTTGCGACACCCGGGATCAGCCGAATCACTAAGGAAAGCCAAGGTGTATTATTACAGATTGCCAGATTACATGTATTTCGTGTTCTGAAAACAAGTCATTGTGGCTTGTCTAATCAAAGAATGGTCAGCAATGACAAATCGTCCTCTGATGCCACATTCTTGAACATTCCTTTAATATCACGATGCTTAAAATGCAACGCTACTTCCGGTAAAATGTTACTTCCTACCTGATAAATTTGTTGGGTGCAGTGAATTTGGGAGTCTCGTGCTCCATTCGCTTTTTTTATTTCATTAATGCGATTTTGGTGCGCCCATATAGCCTTTGTCACATTTCATCCCAAAGCTGGTTTTCCGTGATGTCCTACCAAATCTACCTCCACCAGCCTTCTCTTTCCCTCAACATCACAATTTTGAAAGTAATTAATCACTAGGCCTTGTTTACAAAGATAACTTAAACCGAGAATATTAGTTTAAGTCGCGCGTGGAAACCTGACTTCCTGCTTTAACTTGATTGGAATAACTTGACTTGAGAAACTGCGTTGGGGTGGTCTGATTCGAGACATTCAAACCAAGTAACTAGACCTAAGTGGCACTTGTCATGTAAACACCATAAATTGACTTAACACGAGACGAACATGTGACTTCCTGTTTCCCGTGTTTGTGGTAACTCTAAAATCAGATGCAGCGAAGCTACCCATTCAGGTAGCCTCCAAAATTGCCCGAAAGGGGGCGTTGCCTGTTTTTCCTGATACCTCTCGTGATGTGGTGTGCTCTTGCAAGGCCTACTTGGTGCATTTCTGAAATTTTTAGCGCATTTTTTCATCGTGTCTGCATGAACTGTATCTGGTTTTTAGTACACTCAGATGGACCACACCCCCAAGGTCCGTGCAGCCTTTTACGTAGCAGAGAATTCTGGGTGTTTGCAACATTTCACCAACAGGTTACAAACAAAGTGTGACCATGTAAACACATCTTGATCAAAAACACTTGTTTTAAGCTGACTTTGTGGAAGTTAACTTTAATTTTTGCATGCAAAAACAAGCATAAGATGTAATCTGGTTATAGTACACTCTGATAGACCACACCCCCAAGTTCCTTACAGTGTTTTATGATCAGAGGATTCAACATTTCACCACCAGGGCGCAAACTAAGTATGGCCATGTAAACACATCCGCTCGCTGCTTACTTTAATTTCGTTTTAAGCTGACTAACTTTAATTTCTGCGTGTAAACATAGTAAATGTCTTCAATTTGGGTAAAATTTGGTTTAATTAACTTCAAATAGTAGTAGGCAACCAAACATATTTGGAAACACGTGATTTTTCATTAATCCAATCCACAGCCAGATCTCTATATACGGTATGTTGTTTGGAAATGCAGGGTATTTGAAACGGTTGTTAGATGTTTATGGACAGCTTGCAACTTGTCTTTTTCATTCCGTGCAACACCTTGCGCATTATATTGATAGATTGCGTGTAAGTCACATTACATAGTTAAATTTCAACAAGGTTGCATTCACTGCTTTTCTTCTCCAACTCCTTTGTGCTCCTTCCAAAAAAACAGATCACGCAACGGTAAAAAGTCATCTCGTTGTGGCCCAACACAGTTTAATTCACTTTTGAATCGAAACATGCATGCCAGCGCCGCTTTCATAATTCGATGAAATTGCCAAGCGAAAAATACAGGTGCTCCAAAGTGTAACCTTAACTTTCTAAATGGCGAACGTCACCTAAATCCCCCGTTACACAATGAATACCTGCGTGCTGCGAAAGGCTTGTTTTCATTTCGGCAACTGCTGGTACCCCCGCTGGAACCGCTATTTATCACGGCAGTGATAATGGGGAAGTTGCGCAATTTTTCTTCCGAAAATTGCAGCACATTTTTGGGCGAGTTTGCATAAAAAAAATGTCATGTCAGCTAGAGATTTGAACGAAGCAGGAAGCAGAAGACAGTGGGCAATGAAAATTCCCTAAAACCAGAATGACACGTACATTTATCGTCTGAGGCTGATAATCATTTTGTGATCCAACACAATCCGCAGTTTTATCATCCACGAATTACAGACACACCCTGTCTATAAATATTTCACTTTCGCTATCCTCAGATTTGTGAGATAGACATCTGTATCTTCTGGTCCAACGCTACAGGGTGGGCGATATATTTATTGTAAATGGGATGTATTTTTTATTAATTATTGATGGAATTTCGCCAGGCAAGCTTTATTATGTTCCAAAACCATAGCGTCTACCACTTTTCGTGACAAAGCAGGACCATACGTGCAATTTTAAGTATTCCAAGCAAATTCTCATGTATTCTGGAACACGAGAAAGTTGACTTGGCGAAAATCCATCAATTCATTTAATAATTAATAGAAATATTAATTTGCAGTTGAGAGTGACACATCACCCATCTCGGCTAATCTGGTACACAATAAAGCTTGGCGAAAATCCATCAATAATGAATAAAAATTAAATACATTTACAATAGATAGTGATATAGATAATGATATAACAATAAATAGTGATATAAGTCATGGAAATTGAAATTCGATATGACACGTAAACATGTACTTATCAAAATCTTGATTTTAATTATTATGATGATAGTTTGTGTTCTTAATACCGTCTGTTGGCTCGTTATTGTTTATGAAAATCCCATCCGAAAATGCAAGCCACAGCTTTGCAGACATGGTTTCAGACTGATGAACAGCTGGTCATGACCTATTCATCTTCGCTTTCTCAGCGTTTAGCTCTTGTTTCGAGCCCCCTCTGGTGATGCCATCACGTCCACAACAATACACGTGGAATTTCTCATAAATCTTCGAGATACAAAATTGCGTGCCATTCAGATAGCATTTAGGCTGGTTTCCATCACCAATTTCCATGGTCTTTTGATCGTTGATGGCCAATTTAACCGAACTTTTTAAGTGATACTTGACCTCCAAATTGCTTCAGCATGATGTCACGGGCATGATATTTTATTCACCAATTACATTTCACGAAACTTGTTGCCAGACACGAAGTCCCATCCTGCCACGCGACCACATTCCAAGCATAATAAAAATCATCACAGAACAAATTTTGCCCCATCATTTCACACACTTCTTCCTCCCTAGCCTCCATTTTGCCTAATGCTATAAAGTAAAGACTATCCTGACTGATAACATTTCAATGCCTGAAGACACTTCCCCACGCACTGCCTATTATCGTTTACCCCCTGAAGAGTTCGCTTTATCCCCTTGCCTTCTTCAGCCCCCATCTCCTTCCTAGTTTAAATGTCCTATTCATCCTGCCCAGGACATCATTCAATAGGAAATAGACGAAGCCAGCCATTCGTGTCTTTCCTATATAATCCTAGATGGCTGATGTCACAGCAGACGTTTTCATTGTATCGAAAATCCAAGGTGTCATGTCAATTTATCCTTTTTGTGTTTTCTTTGTTTGTTTGTTTTTTATTTTATTTTACAACCTTTATATTAGACATTTAGCGCTGCGCAACAAAAGATATTTAAACGAAAGTTGGAAGATTCAAAAATAAATGTTCCTTTCGTGCAATGCAAAGTTAAATGGTGCGCCGAAACTTTAAAACAAAATACATTTGAAAACAATGCCATCTAGGGTCGATATTTGAAAACTTGTATCGAATGGCTATCGTAAGGCTGAAATCAATGACGTCATCCTTCACGTGACCACGCATAACCAATTGCAGACGAAATAAACTTTTGTAAGTCAATTTATCTTTTGGTTTTGGTAAACACAAAAGTAGTGGTCAACTTTTGTTATGAAAGAGCACTTTTGTAATAAACGTTTGATTAAGTACGCAAAAGTTAACTTACACTTTTATTAGTTTTAAACTTTTGTTGACCAGCGCTAAGTGTCTATTAACAACATGTTTCATCTCTGTCTGTAATTTTTAATCACCTTACTGGCGTCTTAATAGGCTGAAATTTGGTGCACATTATGAATTCCGGAAACGTGTTATTATCATGCAGTTTTTGGATCGATGACTCGCTCTTTGAAAAAATACATGGCACCACAATGAATTTAGTTTAAACAGCTGCTAGGATCACAAAATTAAAAATGCAAATTCATTATTTTGTCTGCCCTAACCGCAGGCAATCACTGCCAGCCTGCGAGCCGTTAGGAGAAACCCACTTTCCCATTGCGTCAATGCAGCAGCAGGACACATTCCGAAGTACAATCACACGAATCAGGAAATCGCTTCAATCAGTAGCCTTGTTGAGCAGCTGGGATACAGGTATGAGCAACACGAAATGTAAACACGGGCCCTGGTCTTTTTCGAGCAACCCAATAACCAGTAAAGAACAGAATTTCTCTACGAGTAAGCTCTTATCTTGTTTTTCTTGCCTGAAATTCCGTCAACTGTTGCGATAAGCAGGCATAGCCGAGTGATAACCAGAAAAAAATTCACTGGTGATTCAAACTGTCAGTAATCTGAAATTCTTGCTACACCGAGGTTCGTCCGCATTCTTGACGAAACGCACGTACAATGTATCGTACAGGGGTGTCAGACGAATTAGTGGAGTTGTCTGGGTGCGCAGCATGCCACTGTAGCATTCATTAATCCCCAGTGCCAACGTACTGACTCGTGGAATGTTGAAACCGTGGTTGTGGGTAATGCATCCCGCAGCAGACAGGTGGCAGTGGTGGACATGGCCAGGAAATGCCAATGTCCTCTCCTTCTTCATCAATTTTGGTGAATGTTAACCTGCTGGCCGTTCTCTCCTGCAGCTAGCCTGGGTCAATATTAAGACACTTCATCAATGTCTCTTTGGATGCATTTCTGATGTGACCTGCCTGCACTGGACAGTCAATCAATCTCCTTTCCTTCGTCACGATTAATCACCATTGGTCTGTCACGGTTCTCAGAAATTTTAGCAATCCTAGCATTGACCTCTGGCTAAACTAAGATCCGAGATACCGTACATGTAGTATATTTCACTGAAACAGCATCCCGTTCTTGAGGAAGGCTCGTGCTGACCAATGGCATTTGAGCATCGTCGTCGATATTGGCTAAAGCACCGATGTCCTTTATCTATTTCATTACCATTATGTAGAAAAAACCGATAAATCTGAAATTCAATATCAGATTCTTGTTCATTCTTAGAGGGTAAAGCATTTTCTTGGAGATCATTACATGAAATGATCGTGACGGGAAACAAACATGTATTTGTTAATGGTCACCATTTAACTGATTTACAATTCATTGCCCTCAAGATTTCTGCAGCTGGTCCATGAATCGAAAAGTTTACGAGTTCTTGGTGCAACCGGTCATCTTCATTCCTAGCACTTTATCTTTATTTTCGTACGTATGCTGAAACACGCGTAATTGTTGCGTTGTGTCATATTCTGGATGTAAATTTGTAAACTCGAAGAACGAGTACAATGGAATTTTTGCCAGTTGAGTCACCTAGGACGAGCTTATTCGCGCTTCAAGAATTAGATAAAATATTAACTGGCATCTGCAAACGTCGCTGTAAATTCTCATTTAATTGAGGGTTTCCATTGTCCCTGGACGCCCATCTTTTATTCAGAGAGGCGTTGGAATTCCAGCGATTTATTGTGGTTATGCCCACTGTTGTGCAAGGGCGAATACATTAGCAAGATCATTGCTTGAATGATAATGAGTGCCTATAAATGTACAGTAATTGGACATTTGCAGTAGGCCATTTAGTCCATATCGTCAAATAAACAACCCAAAGGACCTAATTATCGAATGTACAGTATCATTCGAAGTTGATCATTTGTGAAGTTCTCCAATTGGTTCTCCATTGTGATGTTGTTCAATGGAAAAAACCTTTTTTTATCTTGAAGAACTTCTGAATTACCACTACTAAATAGTAATCAGTGTAAATTGCATTGTTTTCCTTAATGCTTTAATGTACCACAGTGATTTGCCGTCTGCCTTATACTCAACTCAGTGACAGGTTTTGGGAAAGTTCTTGGTTTCCAAAACTATCTTGAAGGTTATGGTGAAATGTACCAAGAAGGCTGTTGTGCGTGTATTCATGAGTCTTCTCGGATGACGTCACGAGCATACTATCAATATGCATAGTACGATCGGGTCGGTCCGAGGAAGATATGGCTTTGAGAACAATGCTGGTTAATCATACTTTATGTTGTGTCTGCCGAGGTCTTGAGGAATTTGAGCACCATGTCCTTGCATTAATTACGGTCTCCAGGTCACGTGAAAGTGGTTACATAAAGGAGGGGTGGCGCTGTATGCTTGGAATTAAATTACCATTAGATCATTGTTATTTGGCATTCCTGCGAAATAAACCCCCACCCTTTTCAAGCAGTGCTTTGTTTGACGACAAACAAACGGCAGACGGCTGGCTGACTACCCGGATGTGGGAATGTGACACTTTGAATGTTTTGGCATCATGGCATGGTGCACTCGGGTCAAAGGCAAGGTCTCCTGAAGGCCTCCTGAAGACCCCTCTGATAAAACCCACTGCATAATGTGAGGTGAAACCTCGTTCATTTCTTCCTTCTCTCTGATCAGCTAGTACTGATTGTAAAACGTTGGTAAAGATAAAAAACATCAGATGCATAACATTGTTGTATTACAAAGTTATATAACTTGCTTGAAAATGAGAAGAAAAAATGTTATTTAACATCTTGTAGCATTCACGACCCACGTAATCGACTGGGTGTGATGCATGGACGTGCAACAAGTTGTAGGACAGAGTTAAAACCTAATTTGTTATATTACAACGTTTTGTGATATAGTGTAAACGCACCTTCATTCATCTTGGTATCATTGAAAGAAAGGCACTTATGTGTCTTAATGTGTCTTAATCCAATGTGCCTAAAATCCAATGCAATTCATGTAGTTTGGTGAATTTGACATGGAAGGCAGGAATTCAAAGCACCATTAGCCTGATGGATTTCATGAGGTAATGATCACTGCAGGATGCAGATGGGGGAAATTTGTGTCAGAAAAATGGTTTCACTTAAACGCATTTTCCAATTAGACCTATACGGAGGTATTGCCGCACACGATAAGTCTTCAGGTGGATGTCAGGTATAAAAAGTGCTCTTGTAAAACCTGATCTAATGATTTTAAAACGCTTATAGGAAAAAGGCTGTTACCTTTTCCATTAAAAAACGTAGCTCCAGAAAACGACCATCGTAATTTATCTTATGCGGGCCAATTATCATCATTTAGCTCAAAAACAAGCTCCACAAAAGGCGCCTCGGGCAGCATACCACATGGCAATTTTGCCAATTAAATTGTCTATGGTTCATAATGTTAAAGGTGTACGAACTTATTTTTTGAGCAACTTCTCTCGGAAACCAACCTTCTGGTCTCATGGACGATAGATGCGAGGCTAAATACATGTACTGTAAGTGGCTGGGGCAGTAAACATGTCGGACATTCAGACGGTGCCCGTGTGAAACATGTAAGTATACATATTGCATCTGTTGCTATAGCGATGCAATTTTGTGTGAGAAAGGTTACTTCTCCCAAATTTTCAATAAACGAATTCGTATACACTTTATAGGCGTGGGACCCATAGTTGCCATGGCATGGTCATCGCTGAATTATATTCGAAACACGTCAAAAATGCAGATTTTTTCAAAAATCCAATCTAGGCATTTTTTAAAGTACCAATATAATAATTACCTGCTAATGGTAGTTTTACTTGAGATACAACTGTAAGTTGGCGAGTGATTCGCATTTTACGCAATCTTGGAAAAACGCAATTTTCCCAAATTTTCAATATTTTGCAATATAGACCGTCTTCCTAAATGTAATCTCGCGTTCCATGGTTGTCATGGTTGCCACGTACGCGCATAGGCGCGTGACTCCAGTCGACAAATCAACGATCGCCAAGTATTTGAGTGGTAAATTCAAATGTGATACCAATTTAATTGAGTGCTCGGGAGTCTACCGGTCATGGAAAAGTCATGAAATGAAATTCAGGTCATGGAAGTGATGGAAAAGACATGAAATTTACATCGGAGGTTATTAAATTTTTGCCTTTGGTCGATTCACAAAAAAAATTTTGGTTAAATTCATCATTTGTCATCCAGGTTTTTTTTTTTTTTTTTTTTTGGCCAATAATCATGTCATCATTGTGGTCGAGGAAGTTCCTGAAAATTACAAATTGATATTAACATAAAAGTTGAATAGCTCCATATTCTAATAGTCATTCAACATGTTTGAAATCATGACAAAGTCATTGAAAAGTCATGGATTTAGCAATGTAAATCCGGTAGACATTCGTGATGAGTGTAGGAGGCTGCATTGTAAAATACAAAGATAAGGCAGACCATTTGAATTAAGAAAATGAGCGAGTTTGAACCCTGAAACCTTCTTCGTGACACCGATTTGTTTTCAGTTTTCGGATGTTTTCTATCACCCATGCATGCCTCCAAATGCAAGCCCTTAATCACGTTTCAGGTATTTGTAATGGCAGATTAAAGCGTCCCCAACACACGAAGTTAGCCTGTTTAATGTTCACTTGTTTCGGATTGTGTATTTAACGGCTGAAGTTGTATATTTTTTTTTGTTTGGTTTGCCTGACTGCTCTGGTCACCCCCGCTTGACGAACGTTTTAATATCACGCGCGGGCTATATTTCTGGTAAATTTCAAAGATTTCTTCGAGAAAAGCCTTGTCGGTTGAATGCACCCTGCAGACGAGTATTTTCGCCAACGTGGTAGCCCATGGTCAGCGCGCGTGCAAAAGCAGTTGACCACTCCTGAGGATCATCGCCTCATCCCATGCTGTTCACGAGCATGATTACACGGAGAAAATAATTACAATCGCCCCTATTTTCAGATTTCTGGATGATACTAAAAGAATTTACATCTAATTATGACCAATTAACATGAACTTGTTCCAAAGCAGGAATTTGCAGCGTTTTTTGCGCATGGCTTCTATACGCACGTACACGTACGTTTGCGCGTACACATGCATGACCTCTGGCTCGGCTCGTTGAAATAATTATTCACCATTTTTTGCGCGCATGCAGATAATGACATGTTGTTACCTAGGTTTAAAGTGAAAACAAGATTACATTATACATTTAAGAATAAAAAATATTGAGCAAATTTTGATGATCGCGTGTGCGTGGCAGGTAAAATTGCACATCCATGTTCGTGATTGAAGCCATTTGATTGGTTTTGATTTTAAAAAGAGGCTTTCATAGGAGAAAGTAAAGCACGATAGCAGAGCTTAATTGGCATCTCTTAAATAGGTGATAAGTGCTAAGTCATATTTGGCCAATGCATCTGCGAACGTGCAGTATTGATGGAATGCGTTTAATCGTGTAAATGATAGCAGCTAATTAAGCGACTCTTATCTAAGAAATACCTCAACAGTACAATGAACATTCTACAATCTAGCGGCTATCAATGCTGGTTATCTGAATAAATTTTCTTTTTAAATTTCGAAATCACAATCTTAATTACTCGGAACACGAATGGCTAGTGTCGTGATGTTGGAATCAAATTTCTGCGGGAGTTTCCAGATTGCAATTTAAGGAAATGCTACATAAAATGGACCAGATGTTTTTTCTGATCCTATAGAGCAGTGCAAGCAGTGACCTTTCAAAGGTGTATTGCTCGTTCGCCCAGAAATGTAATTTTCAACTTCCCCGACTTTTCCAGTTTTTACAGCGAAAATGCAAAAATAGGATATACGCAAATATCGCTTATGATACAAAAATAGGAGACAACCAACTATTTTAATAGGGAAACAGCAAATTTTAGATGATTTGTTTTAAATTGACAAGTCCAGGCAGTATTGATTACTTCGTTAAATGAGTTAAAAGGAAAATTCAGCATTTCTCTTGATGCTGAACTGACTGAAGCTAAATGTAGGCTATGTGAAAGCAAATGGCACATTGATATTTTGAATTTTCCTCAAGTTTTCTTGACTATTCCAGACCTTTCCCAATTTCCCTGAAAAATCCAAGTATTCAAGTCCCAGGAGAATCTTGTAATATTTTTGTGAAATTTAATCCTGATTGAGTTCATCGTGGATTTGATTTTTGTGTGAATATTTTTCACTAAAAAAAACTGAAGTTTTTGCAAATAATCATTTGCCTTTTTTATGGTTTCGTGATGAGATGACCATCTTCGAGACTTTCTATGTTATCTCGTTTAAGCAGCGCAGGACATCATCCCATTGTGCAATGCATTATAAACAAATAATGAGGAGGGCATATTTTTCGGCGCCTGGAAGACTAGACATGTTGCATTTCTTCGAGTTCTTCATCTTTTTGTCTTCCGCAAAATTACTAATGATAATCCATCCAACAGCAGCGCATTTTTTGTTTCATTACTGATGGCACGCAACGAGCCCCCAAAGGGGTTTTTCGAGCAACCTAGCTATACCTACAGCTCTATGCAAAATAGCAGTTTTTCCTCACTGCTTTAGTCAGTACGATATACTACTTACATGTACATGTAGTTTTTATCAAATTTGTTTAATATCACAATTTTGCAGACATGAGACGTGACTCATTTTGACAGATTTCAGTCAACCATGCACAAGGTTCCCACCAAAACATTATAGCAATAAAATTGAAAAATCGTTAATTTCAAAATTTGGTAATGTTGAGCATGTACGAAATATCTGACCATGGTCATTCATGTAGGGTTTCTATGAATGACGCTTTGGAAGTCAATTTAAGCTGCCTGGCACGCACTCAACTATCCGGCTTTTTCCTTAACGGATTCAAATTTGAGGCACAAAATGGGGAATCTTGTAATGTAAACGTACAAGGTAACACTCGAGGGCAATATAAATACTTATAAGGTGTGTTTTGGAAATACCTGGTACATCATGTAAAACATCTCGCCATGGCATGATACTTGTGGAATGCGGAGGTGTGCTTGAGCGCCAGGAGATGACGTCACATCCCGTTCCTGACGTCATTGTACAACGTTGTTTGCCAAGTGAAAATGTTTTTGAATTGAGTAAAATCTTGCTCGCAGCCAGACATCGAATTATTAACTTTCCTCAATAGCGTCGTAGCAATGAAAACCACTTTTTTATTGTTGCTTTTCCATATACAGTAGACCCAAGGGACTGTCGCAAACTGGTCAACATAAGGAGGTGGTCAACATTTGGAACGAGGCTTGTACTGACACAGGATTTTAATTCCGTGAACTGCATGTACATGTATTTGCATTTTACAGTAATCATTCATCTTTCAAGAATAATTTTATTAAAATGTCCAGTACATGTGCTGCAATTTTATCCAGCAATTACACATGCAGTACAGTAAGGGTTCTGAACGGGTTCAAAATGGACTCTTGTGCATTTATATATAGTCGGTTACTGTTCAGGGGTGTACAGTATAGGTTTTGCAAGCAGCCAATAAATTTAATCACCCACGAGTTTACATATTGAGACCATGCTGGTCAGCATACAGAGAGTAAATTATTATTGTGTGCCATAGTCCAAGTGGTCAACATTCAACATACAGAGGTGCAGGTGGTCAACATATACAGGTCACCATCCATTGAGTTACTGAATTTACCTTTCTTCGTCCATCATTTGAACCGACCTAAATTCAATTTAGAAATGCAGCCGTACACCTATGCTTTTGCAATTTGCTTTATGCTTCATCGTGTCAATCAAATCGGACGTTTCATCAATTTTTAAAGATGAAAAAATCCTTTTCATCATGTATTTGAAGGGGAAAAGCAGAGTAAAACACTCAACGGTCCGTCTTATCCTGATCTATCCCAACCGGCACTAATCTAAAAATGTAATTTCAGATTTAGCTTGAAATAACCGTTAGTCAATCACTGCCAACCTACGAGCTGTTAGGAGAAACCCACTTTCTCACAGTGGGCTGCAGCAGGGCATATTCCGAAGTATAGCCTTATTTTTTTATTTTTGGTTCGGTCTTTGAATTATCACCCCTCGTTTGTGCGTAACCCCTCTGGGATGATTATAGGGTGGCGTGAGCCAAAAAAATATAACTAGGATGAGGCGTATGGATCAAAATTACAACTCTCATCCCTATTATAATCATGTAATAAATGAAGGTTCCCAGGAGGCTCATAAAAGGTGATTGCGAAAAAATAATTTTAATATGCCAACCACATTGGCATATGCACGAACTGTAAGTAGGTAAGGCAATATACATGTATATAAACTTAAAAATATATTCTGATGCAAATTTCTTGTAATATATGCGTGTAAGCCCATCTTAAAACCGCGTGTCTTTCTCGTTAAATCTTGATACAGAGTTATAGTTTTCTCTACGCACCATGAATGAAAATTCCCAGACGGTAAATGAGATTTCGTAACTTCATTTGCAAAAACATGTCATTATCATGAAGGATGTCAATGCATAAAAAGTAGTCTAGACTTGGATGGAAATCTGGTATGAAAATTATCAAGTTAAAATTATCACAGTAAACTCAAAAAGTGCGGAATTCAATTCATTACAACCTCACGTTCAGCATTTGGTATAGAATGTTTTATGGATTATATTGATAGTTTCAGGATTGTGCTTATAAATTGATTCAGAAAGTTTTTTTGAATATCAAGCGAAATTGAAATGCGATCCAGGGAGAGGCCATGAACAGGTTCTGTGTTATTGACAGATGGCAGTTTTTACCGTGCAATTTTGCTCGAAATCAGTTTTTGCTGCATGAATTACTTGGTTCCTTTGAGAATTAAATTCTCCATGCCAGTCATTTGCTTGAAATTTTGATAGACAGCACATGCACATTATAGAAATTTTAATAATTGGGTTCATATCAAAAATGTCTTAGGTTTTCTCTTCAATACCTGACGGTAGGCCTATATTTTATATAGTGTTTTTGCCATCAGTTACTCTCACTTATCGTGATTGTGGCTGGGAAATACTTCAAACATTGACATTTCTAGTTCATTCCTTTGTACATACTGTGTATGTTTTGAAAAAAATATGATTCTTAATCGACATGTATTGTGAGGTATGCCTCAATATGAAAACTACCAAAAACCTAATTTGCCCCGATTGGTTTACAAATATATTGTATACTATGGACTTACCTTTAATTCATATAAATATCCAAAGTTTGAAAACTTCAGAAGTCTTATGTGTAATCCATGTAGTATTTAAAGTTCACGGATAGACGCATGGTTGTTTTTCAGAGGTAAACGTATTGCATATAATTTTTCCATTGGATCAACATTCCAGCCCAGATGAAACTATCAGATTTAATGTCAATATCTTCTAAATACTTGAATGTAAACACGTGTTTTGCTGAAGTAACGCCTATGCCAAGCTTTGCGACCAATGAACAAGATTCAAATAGCTAACTGTATCCAAATCGACAATATGTTTGGTGCGAACTGATAAAAAAAGTATGTAATCAGCATTGATTCATTCGAAAGTGCACTTTGGCGATAGCAAAATTCCTTAAATACAGTGACAAACTGCGAGTTCAATACGTAGTAGGCCAATCTAGAAGGCTTGCCAAATATAGCTTTAATGGGAGGACGTTTTCGTAAATATTTATGATTTTTCAGTTGCACTAAGTGCTAATCTTTGTACATGCCAAGAAATTAAAACACTATATACATGTACAGTATAGTTCATGCAGCAATCTTGTGCGTCAACAACACAACACATTAGGCTGTTTTTGACATTCACCAGTTTGCAACTTCCCTGCCTTTTCCATGTTTCAAAACAAATTTTTCTAACCACCGTGACCACTGAAAATGCAAAAATATGACATAACCAATGAAAGGAATGCTATATTTTTGCCCATTATAGGGTAACTCCACCGATAGTCAGCACTACGTGCTAAAAACTTACATGTATAATTGTCATTGGGTGAATTTGTGTTAATTAACCACATTCTAGTACTCAGTCACTTCTATTCCATATATGGTGTAGTTAATTAACACAAGAAATTTACCAATTGACTATAAGTTCGTGGTGGCTGACTATCGGTGTAGTTACTTACTCTACATGTACAATACATAAATAGGAGATAAACACTTTGCGTTATTAATTGCTTCCACAAAATTTCTTGTCATCTGTCGATTTTTGTGTTAATAACTACATGTAGCTACTGTACATGAACATGTGAACAAACGCTGTTTAAATGATATTTGTTTGTTTAACTTTGTTGTTTTTGAGACACTATTTGTGAAAAAACGCCAATTGCCAATACTTGTTTTATCCACTGTGTATAAAATGTATTATCGACTTTGTTGAATTTCCAGGTCTGGGGGAACCCTTATAATGTTTTGAACTCTATAACGCACACTTCATTTGTTTTTTGGAAGTTTTTTTTTTTTTTTTTTGCCCCATGAGTGAGCTTACAGACCCGGGTGGGATTAAGTTAGATTTTGCATCACAACATACTGCACTCAAATGCGTTTTTTTTTTAAAGATGGCGTAAAATGCCAACTTTACTGTTGTTATTTCAATGTATCTCAAGTAAGACGACCATTATAGCAGGTAATTATTACATGTATAATGTAAAAGGCAGTTGAATGAGGAACAATTTCTCAAAAATCTGTTGCTG